>ML782569.1:211862-227568 GCA_009831015.1 Picea engelmannii | reverse complement strand
AAACAATGATAGATGGAGAAACTGCAATAAAATTAATCTCCTCCTCCCTTCCAAGATGGAATTTCATTGGACCAGATGCTTCTAGGAAATCAGGCAACCTTCTCACAAGTTGGAAATCAAATGCTTTACAACTCACAAACTCCTGGGCCATGTCGTCTGTCTTGGGCACTCACCTCTCCCCCTCACACAATCTTTCCTTTCTCCTCCTACACACATATGGCCCATATTTTGAGCGAAAACCTTTATGGGACTCTCTCTTTTACTTCCCCCTTCTCTCCTCTTGAAATGTCATCTTGGGAGGAGACTTAAATTTCATTCTTGGCTCCTGTGAAATTTAGGGTCCCTCGACACAATAAGATCCTCTAGCCGACTACTTCATCAAAATTCTGGAGGATTCCAATCTGATAGACCTCCTTCCCGCAAAATTCTCCCCCACCTGGTGGAATTTATGCACTGGAGATGCCTGTATTGCCAAAAGACTCGACCGTTTTCTCCTTTTGAAATCTCTTATGCATGAAAACTTTTGTTTTAGACAATGGGTCTCCTCGGGTGATGTCTCAGACCACTCCCCCATCCTCTTTGAACTTGCTTTTGATCCCATCAAACCCCCCAGCCCTTTCAAATTCAACTCTTCCTTGTTGGAGGACCCAAATTACTTGGATCTAGTGAGGACTAACTGGACCCCCCTTAATGAAAACCTTATTGAATCCCCTCCCCTTCAATTTCTAGAAAATCTCAAAAAACTCAAGAGGGCCACTATTGCTTGAAGAAAGGAACAAAGACTCGAAGAAAACCAAGACCTCCTAAAAATTGAACAGCACCTGAAATCCTGGTCGAAGGTGGAGATGGACACTACCTTCTCGGATGAACATAAAACACAAATTCTACAGCTAGAGAAAAAAAGAAATGCCATCTTTGAGGCTAGAGAAAAAGAATGGAGATTAAAAAGCAGACCCCTATGGCTCCAAGTTGAGGATGACAACACAAAGTTTTTCCACCATGTTTCAAATGGTCAAAAAACAAAAAACACAATCTGGGCCATTCATAGAAATGTTGGAACCCTAGCTAAAAATTTTGAGGACATTGCCACAGAAGGTATATCACACTTCCAAAATTTATTCAAGGCAGAACAGAGATCGACAATTGAAGCAATCCTCAAGGTAGCATATCTCTTTCCTAGTTTTGTGAATTAGGAGCAAAATGATTCCAAATCTCTAAGGATGAGCTCCAAAAGACTCTCCACACTTTTCAAAGAGATAAAAGCCCCGGACCCGATGACTTCCCAGTCGAATTCTATTCTAGCACATTCGACATCCTTGGTGATGATCTCCTCAAAACCATTGAGGACTCCCGAACAACGGGCCAAATACTGGCCCCCTTCAATTCCACCTTCATCGCCCTTGTTCCAAATACTGATAATACACAAGCATTTGATCAGTTATGCCCCATCTCCCTTTGTAAGAGAATCTACAAAATCATTACAAAAATCATTGCAACTCGTCTAAAGGACATTCTTGCAGATAATATCTCTGGGGAGCAATTTGGGTTCTTTAGTGGGTGGCAAATACACCAAGCAATTAGGATAGCCTAGGAAGGTCTACACTCCATTCAACAAGGAAGACGAAGTTGATCTTACAAAAGCTTTTGACCATGTCAGTTGGTTATACATCATGCTACTCACTCATTTGGCTTCTCACATTCTTTTGTTACATGGAATCTTAACTGCATTTCAACCACGTCCTTTGTTCTACTCTTCCTTCTAGTGGCTGACTCTTTAAGCCGACTAATCTCTGATGCAATCACACATGAGAATTTTAAAGGCATACAAATCTCTCCTTCTTGCTCCCTCACCCACCTACTTTTTGTAGATGACATTCTCATTTTCTGTGAAAGTAGGAAAATCCTTCTGGAAAATTTAAAAAATATTCTCAACACCTTCTACCTCTCTACTGGAATGCAAATGAATCAAGAGAAATCCTCTCTAATGACCTGGGGACTAAGCAACTCAGAATCACTTGAAGTTCCTGCCCTATTTAGAGTCCAACTAAAAGGCCCAACAAAAGGCCTCAAATATCTAGGATTCACTCTCAAGACTTTTGGAAACAGGAAAATAGATTGGGGATGGTTGTTGGACAAAGTAGAAAAAAGAATCCTACCTGGTGTAACATATGGCTCTCCAGAGCCAGAAGATTAGTGCTCCTCAAATCGATCATTGAAGCAATACCATTACACTGGACCTCCCTTACCTGGGTGCCAAAAGGAGTTCATAAAATAACTCAAATGGAAAACTATTTTCGTTGGGCCGAAAAAGAGGATTCCAGACCTCTAGTGCTTGCCTCCAAAAAAATCGATATCAAGACCAAAAAGCAATGGGGGTTGGGAGCTCAGACATTTTCACTTCTGCAAAAGCCCTAACAGCAAAAAATACTTGGAGTTTGGTAGATGGCTCTGGAATTTGGCACAAAGTAATAAAGGAGAAATACATTCCTCAGAATTCCCTCTTGGAATGGATCCACTCTCGAAGCAAATCCTCAAAGAATGGAAAAACTATCTGGAAAGCCATCATCAACTCTCTCCATATCATTGGAGATTGGCTAATATGGAAAGTGGGCAATGGCTCAAAAGACTTGATAGGAAAAGATCCTTGGATTGGATGTGCAAACTCACACATCCTACCAGAAGAGCTCGTCACTTTCCTAAATCAAAGGAGGCTATTTTTACTTAAGCCATGTAGGACACAGAGATTTTACTACAGGAAGCACAAGATGGCTCTCTGGGGCAGAACTAAATCTGGAAGTCGCATACTTACCAGCCTGGCAACACTACATCAGCTCTTTACAGACCTCCTTTGCCAGACTCTCAAATCAAGAAGACCAACTCATCTGGTCGTTCAATCCAGCTGGGAAATACTCCCCCGAACTTGGATACATTGCACAACTCCAGGATGAAGACCCACCCCCCTGGTGGGGTAAATCCATCTGGAATCTCCAATGCCCTCCAAAAGCAAAACTCTTCATGTGGCTTCTTCTCAAAAGTAAGGCCCCCACATGGGAAAATCTCCAAAAGCGTTCCTTCAGGGCCAAGCAAATGCGCTTTATGCAAATCAGATGAAGAAAATAGCCCACATACCTACAGTGCCCCTTCACTAAATATGTATGGCAAGAAGTCAGCAGCTCCCTCGGGCCAACTTTTAATTGGAATGGCTCCTCTCTTTCTGAAGCTCTACAAAATTGGCTAGAGGAAAAACAAAACCAAGACTACAAGGCACTTCCTCTAATCATCTATTGGGGAATTTGGTTGGCTCAAAATCACGCCATCTTTGAAGATAAATCCTACACCATAATTCAATCAGCCATACAATGCCTCAAAATTTTCTTTGCCTACCCACAAAAAATACATCCTCTACAAAAATTAGAGTTATTGGACCTCCTAAAATCAAGAAAGATCTCCCTTGGGCCTTTTTTGATGGTGTTGCTCGACACACCCCCATTATTGGAGGAGCAGGAGGTATTTTACATATCTCTGAAAAATCATCACATTGCCTTCACAGCTGGCTTGGGTGAAGCCACAAATAACTACAGTGAACTTATGGCCCTCTATCTCATTCTTCTATTGGCCCTTGAAAACAACATCAAACACTTAAACATCTTTGGAGACTCAATGTTTATTATACATGCCATGAAAGGCACACACTTCTTGAGATCATATTCTTTGGTTCTATTATTGGAGGAAATAAAAAGGTGCTCTATAGAATTCCCACATATCTCTTTTTCTCACATCTACAGGACTCATAATAAAAAATCGGACCAGCTCTCAAAATCTGGTTTGGAATGGGACAAAGGAAGCTGGAAAATCAAGGAAGAAGGCCCAAATCGCCCCCGAGGATATTTTCACAATACTTGGACCACTATCTGATTGATTTCATTTCTCTATTTAAAACATGTTATTATATGCTCAGTTATGAAAAGGATGTATAGTTTTTTTGTCCTCCTAGTTTTTGACAATATCTAGAAGATATTGGACTCCTCTACAACCCATCTGCTGAATACTGAGTCTCTTTTTGTATCAAGATAAAACCAGACTCTTCCTTGTACAGTCAAGAGTTGTCTATTTTTTGACACAACACAGGACTGCCATTGGTATATGCGGATGTAATTTTGTTATCTTAATAAAATTACTGATTTTTTCCTTTGAAAAAAAATAAATAAATAAAATAATATATATATATATATATATAAAGGGGGCAATAGCCTGATGGGATAGCTCAATTGGTTCAACCATCCTCGATCTAGAAAACCATAGAAAATGGGGGGAATTTGTCAAGCAATAGCAAGGTACCAACCTCCTCACTCTAAAGACTTAGTACGCGAAATGGTGAGAGGAATTTATTTGTTTGAAAAAAAGAATATATATATATATATATATATATATATATATAAAGGGGGGAAATTTTGAAAAAGTGAAAAGTACAAGATTAAAAAAATTACTTTATATATACTTTATATATATGTGTGTGTGTTGCACGGGGACCCGTCCCCCCCAAAAAAACCACGTACCTTGCATTCCCACGTACCAAGGACTTAAAAACGGGTAGGAAGTGTTCCTAAATGGTTGGGGACTCCATTGAGGACCTGGGAACGTCTAAGTCGTCCCCTATCCATCTCTAGGTCTAATCGAGTACTTATATGGTACAGTACCGCTGTCCTTGGAAAAAAAGGGGGACAATTGACCGTCCCTCGAGCCCACCCGCCTAAAATATTATTAAAAAACCTAACACTACACACCCGCCTAACCCTAAAACCTAAAACTAAGCACCCACCTAACCACTATCTTAATTCTTACCTATTCCTTCTCACCGCGCTCAATTTCTTTTGTCATAGACAGGTTTTAACTTTTTACAGTCAAGGGTTATCTCGATTTCTTTTGCCACAAACAAGTTACCTCCTTTTACAGACAGGGTTTTTATAACTTCGTATTTGTTTGCCCTCACTCATAGTCAGGCTCAAGTTTCTGGCATCTGCAACCATTCTATTCACCTCTCTTCCGTCGCGACTTGTGCGCACAGTCTTCGCTCAACTCGTCTGCACTCCCATCGAAGCATTCACTCCAGTTCGACGCGTCCTCTCTCCAGTTAGAAGCATTCACTCTAGTTCAACTTCTGTCTAGTTCGATGCAGCAACCAACAAATTCGGCCATTCGGAATCAACTCGAAGCACACTCCAACAATCGACTGGAAGGCTTGAACAGCTCCACGTTACAGGTAGGAGGTATTACCGACGTAGTGTGTTAATTTTTAAATATCAAATGGATCGATATTATGATTTGTCATATTAATTTAAACTTTTAAGTTTAGGACTTGTAAAATGTAAAATAATTTAGTTTTAAAATTATTATTAATATGATATACAGTATTAATATATTATTGATATATCAAATTATATCATATAAGTTTATAACATTATAGATATTTAAATTTAAATTTTATTATTTATTGATTATTAATTTATTACTTAGTTAAACAGTAAAGTTTAAACTAATTCTTTTAAAAATTTAGTATTTTAGTATTTTACAGTTCTTAACCTAAGAACTGTAAAATACTAAATTTTTAAAAGAATTAGTTTAGTGTTAGTATTTTAGTATTTTACAGTTCTTAACTTAGGAAATGTAAAATACTAAATTTTTAAAAGAATTAGTTTACTGTTTAACTTTTTATGTGAACACTTAATGTGAATGCTTATTAAATTTTTAATATTTATTGTTCATGAATCATTATTCACTGTCATTTTGTAATTTGTTGAAATCTGCAAAAAAAATCAGATGGACAGCTCTTCTCCATCTCCTCAATCTGAAATGAGAGGACCTCCAAATACAATCTTTGGGTCAACTGAAAACTCGGTTTCCAATGCCATCAATGTCAAGGAAACCGTTATCCCCTATCCTAGGAATAACTAAGGAGATTATGTCTCAAGGCCCACAGGTCCTAGACATGGAGTACCGAGAGCCATATGACTTGAACTTGGCCCAGGAGGGCCCATCTTTTCTTCAGTGCGTCCTACCTAACAGCAGCAGCAGCATCCATCCCATCGGCCTGATTCTGAAGTAGCAGTGGGTCTTGCTCCATGAGGTAATGAGTCTGGATATCATAGTATGTGTCACTCTGATTCTCAAAACATTTGAATATGTGCACTGAATTCTCTTTTGTTTCATGACATTTGCTTGGAAATTATGCTCTTTAACTTGTCCATACCTGGGGGGATGACAGAGTGCCCTAGTAAGTTGGTTCCCTTAGGGATGAGTTGCCACTGCGTGGGTCTATGAAAGGTCATCGTCCATTCCTTCCATACTGACCACTTTTCATCATTATCCCTCTCATCTTTCCCCTACATTGGTTCGAGCATTGGGTTTGCCAAGTTAGTAAGGGTTGTAACTTTCCTTGTAGGAAGAAGGAGTTAAATGCCCAGAGAGTAAAAGTAGTTGACAAAGTTAAAAACCGAGATGAAACCTTGAGATGCTTCGCCCAGGAATTCCCGAGAAAGCAATGAAAGGCTTCTCAGTAAGAAAAGGGGACCCGTAAAATAAAATAAAACTCAAGATCTAGTTGGTGGATAGGAGGTCTCATCATGAGTCGACCTATTAGGTCCATGGGCATGTAGCGATATGACACTGCCATCCATCTGGTCACCAAACCAGGGTAGTGGCTCTTGGTGGCATAGCCAAGAGAAAGGGGGTCTCATCACAAGTCAGCCTTCTCATTTCCGTGAAATACTTGTGGGTAACGTTGTGACCACGATAGGACAGTGTCCTCCAGCTATTGTCTTGAAAAGAAAAAATAATAAGACAAAGAGTAAAAGGCATTGAATAGGCTAGGAAACAATGGCATCCATGACAAGGTGCACCTCGCCTTCTATAGAGGCACCCACAGGTAAGACCTACATTTCCCTGGTATCACTGCACCCCTTGCCCAAACATTCCCTACACCATCTTATGCATTTACATGACCTAGATTGGTCTTCACCTGGGAAACACCCCAAACCTGAGGAGGATTAGCCCAATAGGACATCCTAAGACCCTCTACAAACCTGGCTTGTTAAACTGCATAACATCTTTGAGCATTTGTCTGGGTAAAGGGGGGTTTGATGCACATGTTTGGGTAACTTGATTATTAGATGCGATTGACATTGCTATGATCCCCGTGACTTATGAGCCCATGGAGGGCGTACTTGTTGCTGCAGGACCATGCCCGACGGACAGGTACATATGGGGAGATGCTTAGTTCGGACCTCCATGGGGCTAAAAGCCCACCAGATGGATGCTTAGTTCGGACCTCCATGGGGCTAAAAGCCCACCAGATGGATGCTTAGTTCGGACCTCCATGGGGCTAAAAGCCCACCAGATGGATGTTGTGACCCCAGCCAGGGGCATACAGACACCAGAGGCTTGCACCGGAGAAAAAGACGGACGTTCCACCAAAGACACTTTGGCAGGCCTAGACCTAGGGGGATCGTGCTCTCCCCCTGAACGTTGGCCTTGGAGGCCCATGACGTCACCCTTGTGACCCTAGACGTCACCCAACGTCAGATGGGCATGATGGAGGCAGTTGTGTGCCAAGTGGCACGTGTGGCATCATCTGAAGGCATTGGAAGGCCTAATGTTTTGCTCATGGAGCCTAACGTCCCACCTATGAGGCCCAACGTCACCCTAGGAGGGCATGACGTCACCTCTACTGCACATTTTAGAGTTTTAAATTGTTAATTTTATGTAAAATTGGATTTTTGATGTAAACTGGCCATGTCGATCTATTTCGACCTAAATTGTACTTAAAGGCCATGATTATTGTATAAATAAGGGACAAATCTCTTATAATTTTCATCATCTTTCACTCACACAAGTGTGAGGTCTGAAATTCGACCCTCTTTAAGGGTACTTGGCTGAAATCAAGTGGTGCGCAACTTCTTAGAGAGGTTATTTTTTGTGTGTTTTGGCATTTTCATGGTGGAAAGTCTTCAACTAGGGTTTTGTGGCTAGATTATTCTTGATGAAGTAAGTAAATCTGCAATTCTTCATTTAAATTTTGAATGGCTATGGTAAATTTTCTTGTTCATTTCTAAGATTATGAAATTGCTAGTTTGAAATCCTAGGGGAGAAGCACATGTTATTGTCCTTTTCCTTATAATTTTCCTCCTACTTGATTTTGCTAGAAAGCATCTCTTTTGAAGAATACACTAGAGCCCTACCTTTGTAGCACTCTAGTAGCATTGCTTCATTAGCTTCACATATTGTATTTCAAGTTTGATCTAAGGAAGAAAGAAATCGCTAGGGCCTAAGGTTACCTACTTTCTAGCATTTTTTCTTCTAGGGTTTAGATATTGAGGCCTTAGGTTACTAACACCTCAATCATCTTACCCTTCCCTTTAGTTCACCTATTATCATTTGTTGCTTTCCTCTAAGAATTGTCGCTGCAAACTTTGACTCCATTACCCTAAAAGGCACTAGTTCATTCCTTGCAAGTGATTGATTGACCAAACAACTCTTAAACCATCTTCCCTAAGACTTTTCCTAACTCTTTCTAACACTAGATTAGACTAACTCACTAACTAATTTATTGTTGTCGCAAAAGATTGCTACAGCCATCTATAACAGCAGCAAATTCATCCTAAAAGCAAGATTAAAAGCTGATTATACATTGCCATTATTGCTTCTGACATCTATTATCATTCTAACAATTTTAAGCTATTATTTCTTGTCATTTTTTAAGCATTGTTGAGACATAATTGTGTAGTTGTTGCTAAATATACATTGTTGTTATAAATATTTACATTGCTTCAATTTTACATCAGCTTGTTTATCTTTCAAGAATTCATGGTTTTATGAAGCACTGACATCATATGGTACTTGCAAACAATATTTCATTTTCTACTTGTTGTCTTGTTTTGGGCAAGTACACTTAAATTATAATTTGCTTCATCTCATTAAAACCTTGGAACTTCTAATATGAGTGACCTGTGAGAGGGCTGGGATTTTCTCATAACTTTTACCTTAGCCTTCTCAAACCCCCAGGTCATTGGGGACGTCTCCTAGGGGTTACTACTCCTAAATAAAAAGAGGTTTCATATTAAGGTGAAAGTGATACGACATCCTCCTTGTTACGCCAATTTAGTATCCACTTGCCTTTGTCTTTGGGCAAGTAAAAATTGCGCGACAACATTTTGTTGTCGTTGTCGGGGAACACTGAGTCAATTTTCCTCAAAGACGACACTTTTCAATAAGCCTTTCCTCAAAAGCCTTTATCTTACAAAGCTTACCTGGCGACTCCACTAAGGGTGATCGCCTCATCGCTTTAATAGTTTCAAGAAAATCATTTGGCGACTCCACAAAGCTCAGGGAGGTATACCAACCCTCCCAAGTCCTTTAGAAGAAAACCTCCCTGAAACTCTCCTACAGTAAAATCATTATTTGGAGGCAATCTTCCTTTAAACAAAATGTCTAGCACAGGAACTCAAACTGTTAATCCAAACCAAACTAATAGCCAGAAGCAATGGTCATCCAAGCTCTCCAAACCGTTAGACATGACAAGCATACCAGGATACCCTAGGCAGATGCCCCCTAAGTATGAGAAATGGTTGCCTAAATTCACTGGTAATGATGTAGTCAGTGTCGAGGATCAAATGAGCAATTTCTAGGCCTTCTGTCAGCTTCATCCCATCAATGATGATGTTGAAGACCTATCTATAAAATTGTTCTCTACTACCCTCCATGATGGCACTAGACGATGGTACAATGGTCTCCCTGACGCTAGTATTAAAACCATGGATAAACTGGAGGAAATATTCCTCAAACGATGGAGTGTCAAAGAAGACCCCAACATGTTGTTGATAAGGCTAAATAACCTCACAAAACAAGAGAATGAAACTGTTAGGAAATTTCATGATAAATTTGAAAACTTAATGCAAAAAATCCCAGTGAGCCATCATCCTTCAGATAGTTTCCTTCTCTTTCTTTACACCAAAGCCTTTACAGGACAGATGGGCTTCCTCCTCAGAGATAAATCCCCTAAAACAATCCAAGAAACCCAAGAGGTAGCTACAAGGATTGAAGACAATCTATCTTCATCTAGAGTTGAGCCTTTCTCTGCCCTAAGAGTCAAAGTGGATGCTAAACCTAAGATAGTCCATAATGTTGAACCTACTTCGGATATTAGCGTTGGCTTAGCAAAACTAGAATTGACTGTAGATGGCATGGTAAAAACCCAAGAGTTAATCATGAATAGGATTGTCAACTTGGAAAGAGCTCAGCAACAAGCCCCTAGGGTTCCTAACAAAGGGCAATTCCAGAAAGGAACTCAAGTTTTTAGACCATAAAATGATCAAGAAGTTCCTAAAACTTTAGCCCCCGCAAACATGGTAGATGAAAACCCTTGGTGCTTGCAATGCAGAGATTCACATTGGGAGCATGAGTGTCCCCTCAACAATGGTGAACATGACCAAGTGAACATTGTCAATCATACCACTGAAGGTCCTCAGTATTGCCTTAATGTCACACTTGAAGAACATCAAGAAGGCATAAAGGAAGCAGCCATGAAGGCTAGGATGGAGGTGATAAATAACCTTGACCAAGAGTCGAGATAAAAGTTGAAGTAAGAATTCCAAGGGTACACTAGGCAAAAATGAATGAACCAGCCTCTCTCTACTGGGCCTGTAATTTCACAAATAAGACCTCCACCCATGAACATACTTCTTCCTAAAAATCCTCCCAAAACCGACAAGGTGGATCTAAATTTTGACTTCGAAGGTGCATTGGCAAAAATGCACGTAACCATTCCACTAAGGGAAGTCATCAAGGTCCCATCTGTAAAAGAAAGGTTCGAAAAAAATTTCAAAGTATATGATGAGCCAATGGACCCTCCTATCATGTTACAAGAAAACCATTTTAGGGTTCAGTATAATGGACACCCACCTTTCTTCATGACATTATTGGTTAATAACAAATGCCTTAACAATTGTATGCTTGATTCAGGAGCAGGGGCTAACATGATGTCTTTGAAGGTCATGGAAAAAATAGGCCTAAAGGCCACACGGCCTTACAGGAATGTGTGCGGTTTTGAATCCAGGGCCATACCCACTCATGGAATAGTTGAAAATGTTGAAGTATGCCTTGGAAAATATCCCGAAAGAGTGATCCACATGGATATTGTGGTGGTGGATGTCTCAAATGTATGGGGAATGTTATGGTCCAGGAAGTTCGCTGCAATGTTGGGAGGCACCTTGGAAATGGATCTAACTTACATTAATGTGCCTATGAATGACGGGACAATAAACCGCCTCCCAAATGTGCCAATGGCCAAGGTCCATGTGCAGGAAATTGATGATGATGTTGAAACTAGTGAGACACACGAGCCAATCAAGGAGAGCCTTCGTGTATTTTCACCTGAAGATTTGCCTTTCGCTTCAAAGGAAGACTTTGATAAAATACAATGGCCAAAGAAGGAAGAATACCAGCAACTCCTAGACAAATACAAGGACAAAGAAGTTGGGACTATCAAGATATTAAAGAAAAGAGATGACGGCATATTGATCAGATCAACCCAGCAGGAGGTCTTCACAGCGGAATCCACCCTCCTCCCTCAAAACAATATACTAGAGTTGTACAAGAAATAGCCAAATTCAAAACAAAGGATTACCAGGAGGGAGATACGGTATGGATGTGGTATACAAAAAGGGGAGAGCCTACTAATGTTAAAGGGAATGCACAGTTTTGGCTTAGACCTTTCAAATTCGGAATGAAGTCAGTCAATGATGCCTACTATCTATCCACGTTGGAAGGAAGAAAACATCCATTGCCGGTTAGTGGACACCCCCTCAAACTCCATCAGGGGGCAAAAACTTGACTTCACAGGTAAGTACAAGTAGGTAGGCATTTGCATTCATTGTATATACACTCTACATATCATGCTAGAGTAGTGAAGTTGTAATTTCATTTCCATTTGTATATATGCGTGTTTACTTTTATATCATATATGAGCCAAGGGTGATATCGCCACCCCAAAAGATTAGTAATTGTTTTTTGTTGAGATCTAGCAGATTACAGTTCATGCCAAAGATGTTGAGGTTCTCATGCGCTCTATAGTGAGCACATGTCCCTGAGTTGGAGCCATCCTAGGGATAACTAAGGAGATTATGTCTCGAGGCCTACAGGTCCTACACATGGAGTACCGAGAACCATATGACTTGAGCTTGGCCCTGGAGGTCCCATCCTTTCTTCAGTGCGTCCTACCTATCCGCAACAGCATCCATCCCATCGGCCTGATTCTGAAGTAGCAATGGGTCTTGCTCCATGAGATAATGAGACCGAGTATCATGGTATGTGTCACTCTGATTCTCAAAACATTTGAAAAGTGCACTGAATTCTCTTTTGTTTCACGACGTTTGCTTGGAAATTATGCTCTTTAACTTGTCCATACCTGAGGGGATGACAGAGTGCCCTATTAAGTTGGTTCCATTAGGAATGAGTTGCCACTGCGTGGGTCTATGAAAGGTCATCGTCCATTCCTTCCATACTTACCACTTTTCATCATTATCCCTCTCATCTTTCCCCTACATTGGTTCGAGCATTGGGTTTGCCAAGTTAGTAAGAGTTGTCCCTTGCATTGTGGAAAGAAGGGGCTAAAGGCCCAGAGGGTAAAAGTAGCTGGCAAAATTTAAAAGCCAAGATGAAACCTTGAGATGCTTCGTCTAGGGGTTCCCGAGAAAGCAATAAAAGGCTTCTTAGCAAGAAAGGGGACTCGTAAAATAAAATAAAACTCAAGATCTAGTTGGTGGATAGGAGGTCTCAGCATGAGTCAACGTATTAGGTCCATGGGCATGTAGCGATATGACATTGCCATCCATCTGGTCACCAAACCAGGGTAGTGGCTCTAGGTGGCATAGCTAAGAGAAAGGGGGTCTCATCACAAGCCAGCCTTCTCATTTCCATGAAATGCTTGTGTGTAACGTTGTCACCACTGGTCACCACGCCAGGACAGTGTCCTCCAACTATTCTCTTGAAAAGAAAAAGCAATAAGACAAAGAGTAAAATGAATTGAATGGGCTAGGAAACAATGGCATCCATGACAAGGTGCACCTCGCCCTCTATAGAGGAACCCACAGGTATGACCTACATTTCCCTTTTATCACTGCACCCCTTGCCCAAACATTCCCTACACCATCTCATGCATCTACATGACCCAGATTGGTCTTCACCTAGGAAACACCCCAAACCTGAGGAGACTTGGCCCAATAGAACATCTTGCGACCCTCTCCAAACCTAGCTTGTTAAACTGCATAACGTCTTTGAGAATTTGTTTGGGTAAAGGGGGGTTTGATGCACATGTTTGGGTAACTTGATTATTAGATGTGATTGACATTGCTATGAGACCTGTGACTTATGAGCCCCTGGAGGGCGTACTTGTTGTTCTTGCAGGACTATTCCCGACGGACAGGTACATATGGGGAGATGATTAGTTCGAACCTCCATGGGGCTAAAATCCCACCAGATGGATGTTGTGACCCCAGCCAAGGGCAGAGAGACACCAGAGGCTTGCACTGGAGAAAAAGGACGTTCCACCAAAGACACTTTGGCAAGCCTAGACCTAGGGGGATCTAGCTCCCCCCACTGAACGTTGGTCTTGGGAGGCCCATGACATCACCCTTATGACCCTAGACATCACCTAGCGTCAGATGGACATGATGGAGGCAGTTGTGTGACAAGTGGCACCTGCGGCATCATCCAAAGGCCTTGGAAGGCCTAACATTTTGCTCATGGAGCCTAATGTCCCACCTATGAGGCCCAACGTCACCCTAGGAGGGCATGACGTCACCTCTACTGCACATTTTAGGGTTTTGAATTGTTAATTTTATGTAAAATTGGATTTTTGATGTAAATTGGCCATGTCGGCCTTTTTTGACCTAAATTGTAATTAAGGGTCATGATTATTGTATAAATAAGGGACAAATCTCTTATATTTTTCATCATCTTTCACTCACACAAGTGTGAGGTCTGAAATTCGGCCTTCTTTAAGGGTACTTGGCTGAAATTAAGTGGTGCGCAACTTCTTGGAGAGGCTTTTTTTGGTGTCTTTTGGCATTTTCATGGTGGAAAGTCTTCAACTAGGGTGTTGTGGCTAGATTATTCTTGATGAAGTAAATAAATCTGCAATTCTTCATTTATTTTTGAATGGTTATGGTAAATTTGCTTGTTCATTTCAAAGATTATGAAATTGTTAGTTTGAAACCCTAGGGGAGAAGCACATGTTATTGTCCTTTTCCTTATAATTTTCCTCCTACTTGATTTTGCTAGAAAGCATCTCTTTTGAAGAATACACTACAGCCTTACCTTTGTAGCACTCTAGTAGCATTGCTTCATTAGCTTCATATATTTTATTTCAAGTTTGATCCAAGGAAGAAGGAAATTGCTAAGGCCTAGGGTTACCTACTTTCTAGCATTTTTCCTTCTGGGGTTTAGATATTGAGGCCTTAGGTTACTAACACCTCAATCATCTTACCTTTCCCTTTAGTTCACCTATTATCATTTGTTGTTTTCCTCTAAGAATTGTCGCTGCAAACTTTGAACCAATTACCCTAAAAGACACTAGTTCATTCCTTGCAAGTGATTGATTGACCAAACAACTCTTAAACCGTCTTCCCTAAGACTTTTGCTAACTCTTTCTAACTCTAGATTAGACTAACTCACTAACTAATTTGTTGTTGTCGCAAAAGATTGCTACAGCCATCTATAACGGCAGCAAATTCATCCTAAAAGCAAGATTAAAAGTTGATTATACATTGTCATTATTGCTTCTGACATCTATTATCATTCTAACAATTTTAAGCTATTATTTCTTGTCATTCTTGAAGCATTATTGAGGCGTAATTGTGTAGTTGCTAAATATACATTGTTGTTATAAATATTTAAATTGCTTCAATTTTACATCAGCTTGTTTATCTTTCAAGAATTCATGATTTTATGAAGCACTGACATCATATAGTACTTGCAAACAGTGTTTCTTTTTCTACTTGTTGTCTTGTTCTGGGCAGGTACACTTAAATTATATTTTGCTTCATCTCATTAAAACCTTGGAACTTCTTATATGAGTGACCTGTGAGAGGGGTGGGATTTTCTCATAACTTTTACCTTAGCCTTCTCAAAGCCCCAGGTCACTGGGGACATCTCCCCTAGGGTACTACTCCTAAATAGGAAGAGGTGTCATATTAAGGTGGCAGTGATACATCCTCCTTGTTACGCCAATTTAGTATCCACTTGCCTTTGGCTTTGGGCAAGTACAAATTGCACGAAAACAAAACCTTTGTTGCAATTTGTGAAGAAAGTCACCCAAAACAATAGGAAAAACAGTGGTGGTTGAGAGCAATGGCTATGCAGCCTTTGCAGTCATGTGTTTAAGGGCAACTACACTAGAATTTACCATCATCTATTGGCTATTCCGGGGGATGGAGTAAAAATATGCACCTGCTCATTGGAAAAAAGAGTTGAGATGACTAGACTTCACATGGTTGCCACGGGTGATATTATTATTGCAAAGGTAGAGGAGGACAGCCCTTCCATTTTTTAAAAACCGAGAGTTCTTGGCTCAATGGAGTCCTCTCATGGAGTTGTTGAAATATTGTAACTGCAAAGAGTATTCTATTTATTATTCATTAGATCGAACCCCTTTTGT
>ML782569.1:187491-208607 GCA_009831015.1 Picea engelmannii | reverse complement strand
AGAGAGGGAAGCCAGTTAGAAAGACTAGGATATGGATTCTTCCGTGAGACTAGAAGAGAAGTCAATATTGACTTCCAAGAATGATTTAAACAGATCAAGCATGTTGCAGATGTACAAAGCCTGATGTGTGTCCAGAGGATTCTCCTAGCAAGAGGGAGAAGACTATGACAAGACACTTACTCCAGTTATTGATGAAATAGTTCCAATATTTATGAAGACGACCAGAACAACCATGATTCATATATAGTATGAGATGCAGGGGGGAACAATCCCCATATTTAAAATTGAGTGGCAGTTGGTGCAGTACATTAGTTGGGTCATGGAGACATGACTACAATAAAAAATAGCATTACCTCCATGAAAGAAGAAGAGTTATCTTCAGTATTAGTTATTGAGCCACTCTCAGTTTCAGATGAAGTTGTTGCCATGATGGAGTAGAGGAGTTACTCCCAGATTTCAATAGTCACAGTGAGAATGGAAAAACCATTCTCAGCTTTAGAGCAGGTGTAGGTGCAAAGTTCCAGTTCCAGAAGGAACAGTTGCAAAAAGAGGAGAGGACATACTCTCAAACAGTGAGACAGATAGTGCTTTGCAAAGAGCACATAGAGATAGCACATGATTGAGCAGATTGAGTTGCAGCTAAGCAATTGTACCAGGTTGGTACAAAGTGATGTGAAAATTGTTGATGAATGCAACTATGTGAGACATTCTCCAGCTTACAAACATGTGAGGTGTGGATCATTGCAGCTATGTGAAATCTTTCTCTCAGCTTACAAACCTGAGAGAAATCCCCTAAGAAGGGTACGTGGTTCCTGCCTGAGACAGAGTTAGGAACGTAGAGATGACCTCCTCCATTCAGAGACTGAGAAGAACTCCAAATGATTATTCGGTGGAAAAGTGATATGTTGAGTTAGGACGTGCATGTGGCTGAGTACAAGGTGAACGTGTGAAATCTCAAAAGTGTTGGGCACATCGTCATGTGAACAGAAATGAAGATGATGTGATAGCCTCCTCTAAGCAGCAGAGTTGACGAGAAGACTCTAGATGATTCTCCTGTCGGTGGCAGTGGGAAAGCAGATCTGTAGAGTGGACGTACCTGTGGACGAGCACAGGTGAACGTGTGAAGACCTAGTTCTTCTATGTAATGCAGTGAATCAAAGCTATGACATCCCTATGGATGTGCCCCTGGTGGATGAGCACTAGTGGGTGTATCCGATCCTTTGCTATATATTGTTCAAGAGTCAAACCTACCTGTAACCCTAATTGTTATGTAAAGGGTACAGGTCGACCCCACCTTAATATGTTTAATAATAAATGTAAAAGATAATTAATATTAATATTAATTATTATAATAATAATAATAAATTATATAGTGACTTAGAGAGATCGGCCCTGTTGAGCCAATAGACACATTTGTTGATTGGACAAGTCTAATATAAGTAAGAGATGATTCTCCATTGTGGAATCATATCTTTCTTGTGAGTTTGGAAATTTCAGCAAACACTTCTACTTGGGAAAAGGTGCGCACCTCTCTTGGGCGCTAGTCTTTTAGGGCTTAAGCACCCTCTTGTGTGCTAAGTCATTCTTGGTGGTGAAAGGTCTTTCTCTTGAAGAATATAGCAAAGGATTTGGCTGGGTTTTCTTCCCTTGTTGAGAAGGGTTTCCCAGAATACTTCTTGTGTTCTTGTGCATGGTGTTTCTTCTTGTGATCTTGGTCGCTGCAACATTCTTGTTTATGGTTAAGACATGATGAAATTGAAATGAACTACATGCTTAACCTAGCTTATTGAAAAATCAACAAAAAATTGTTTTGAAGTTGAAGATAGAAAGACTCATGTCTGCAAGATGAAGCAAGCTCCTAGAGTTTGGTATGGAAGAACTGACAGTTTCCTGACGAGCTTGGGCTTTACCAAGAGTAAAATTGATTCTAACCTTAACTTCAAGGTTATGAATGATGAGCTAGTTATATTGTTGCTACTATATGTAGATGATGTATTCTTGACAAGATGAAGAAAAGCTCATCAGAGATTGCAGAAGAAGCTCGCTATAGAGTTTGATTAAAGACCTAATGCATTATCTCTAAGGTCTTGGAGTTTGATAGAGCCCAGAGAAGATCTTCCTTAACCAAGGGAAGCATGCAGTAGAAATACTAAAGAGGTTTGATATGTTGGAGTATAAATCCATAAACACACCCATGGAAACAAAGTTGAAGCTCCTGGTAGATACCTCGTCAAAATTGATTGATGCTACTCTGTACAGACAGATTATTGGTTCGATGATGTATCTAACGAATATCAGGCCAGATGTATGTTTTGCCTTGAGTCAGTATCTGGTAGAACCCAGACGTGTTCACCTTGATGATGGAAAACATGTGATGAGATACCTTAAGGGTACGTTGGATTTTGGTCTCAGTTATAATGGAGATCATGACTTCAGATTGTATGGATATACTGATTCAAATTGAGCTGGAAGTGTTTCTGATAAAAAGAGCACTTCAGGATGTTGTTTCAGTCTGGGGTCAGCGATGACTTCATGGCAGAGTAGGGAGCAATTCAGCATTTCTCCGAGCATGGCAGAAGCGGAATACATTGTTGCATGTTTCGTCGGTTGTGAAGTAGTATGGCTTCGAATGTTGTTGATAGATCTATTTGATCTGGAGATGGAAGCCACCATGATCCTATGTGATAATCAGAGTTGTATAGAGATGATGTGTTCCATGATGAGTCGAAGCACATAGAGATCCGATATCATTACATTCGTGATATGGTGCAGAGAGGAGCCATAAAGCTCCAGTATGTTAGCACAGATGAACAGGTTTTTGATGTGTTGACCAAGCCTCTATCTCGTGTAAAGTTTGAGCACTTTCGAGATAAGCTTGGTGTAGTCTGAAAGGACCTCCCTCGAAAAAGGGAGTGTTGTTGTGATGCCAGCCTAGTGTTGAAGATTTCCATCTTCGTGCTGACATTGTTGTGATGCCAGGCTCGTGTTGTGATGCTAGCCTAGTGCTGAAGATTTCCAGCTTCGTGTTGATGTTGTTGTGTTGCCAACCTTGTGCTGTGATGCCAGCCTTGTGCTGAAGATTTCCAACTTAGTGTTGATGTTGTTGTGTTGCCAGCCTCGTGTTGTGATGCCAACCTAGTGCTGAAGATTTCCAGCTTCGTGTTGATGTTGTTGTGTTGCCAGCCTCATGTTGTGATGCCAGCCTAGTGCTGAAGATTTCCAACTTCGTGTTTATGTTGTTGTGTTGCCAGCCTCGTGCTGTGATGCCAACCTAGTGCTGAAGATTTCCATCTTCGTGTTGATGTTGTTGTGTTTCCAACCTCATGTTGTGATGCCAGCTTCGTGCTGAAGATTTCTAGCTTAGTGTTGATGTTGATGTTGATGATGCTCCAGCCTTTGTGTTGTGATGTTGTTGTTATTGATGATGATGTATTAGTGTTATACTAATCCATGTTGATGCAGATGATTATGTCATTCCAGCTCCCTGTTGTGAATGATGATATTAATGATGAGAAAAACTTCCAATGATTTATAGATATGCCAGTCAATGTTCCAGACGTTGTTGATGTTGTTGCCCTCTCTCTCTCATGATGTTGTTGTAGGATACCCTTCTTGTTAAGGGGGAGTGTTGAAATATTGTAACTACAAAGAGTATTCTATTTATTATTCATTTATTATTCATTAGATCAATCCCCTTTTGTGGATTGATCATGTCATGCATTGTAATTGACCAAATCCCCTTTTGTGGATTGGTCAACCCCTAATTGTATTATGCAAATTAAGAAGCCAGCCCCCATGCAATTTAAAGTGGTTTTAACCACTCAAGAAGACAAGTCGGCCCTGCCAGTGAAGAGACACCTTTTCAGCACCTGCCAGTTTGTATAAATAAAGGAAGCCAGTGCCTCATTTGTTCACTCACTCAGCTCACTCATCTAGTGCGCAAGTTTGAAGGAAGTTGCAGTTGTCGGTGTCCGGAATAAGGAATAGAGAGAGGCGCATTGCTCAATGTTGGATATTCTCTAGTGTTTGGTTTATTGTCTTGGCATTGTATTGGCTATCTATATTAAGGAAGTTTTTGTTGGGTTTTCTCCCCCACGAGGGTTTCCCAGGATAAATGTTGTGTATCTTGTGATTATGTTTCTCTCAGTGATCCTATCTATGCTATGGTTATCTAGTAAATTGAAAAGAAACCTAATAATAGCTTAAACCTTAACAGGAGCAACCAATGAGCATGATCAAGTTGATTCAATAGGAGGTTCAAGCAACACTATTTCAAGTAAGAAACATGTTGTCATAGAGATGTTCAATACACAACACAAAGAGGGGGCAGATGATGCAATGGCTGAATTTTTCTTTGCTAATGGAATATCATTTAATGCCACCTGTTCTCTCTACAAAGAGATGGTAAGGAAAGTCATTGTTGTTGGTCCATCATTTCAACCCCGGGATACAATAAAATGAGGACAACATTGTTAGATAGAAGAGTCTCAAAGATGCAAGGGTTGATGGAAGGCCTTAGAAAACCATGCGTTGTTTATGGGTGTTCAATCGTCATGGATGGTTGGCCAAATATTCAGGCCTTTGTTGAACATCATTGTCACCTCTCCACAAGGGCCTTATTTCTTGAGGGCAATTGATTGTTCTGGAAAGATGAAGGATGCAGCTTTCCAGTTTGAGGTATTGAAGGATGCGATCAAAGAGATTGATCCTACAAATGTAATTTAGGTTATCACATATGCTACACCGATTTGTAGGTCTATAGGGATAATGATTCAAAGTAGGTATAAGCATCTATTTTGGACTCCTTGTTGTGTGCATGCTTTGAATAATGCCTTCAAAGACATTGGGAAATTTTCTTGGATCACTCGCATTATTTTGGATGCAAGAGAGACACAAATGTTCATTTGCAACCACCATGCCTCTCTAGCTATTTACAAGATTTATGCAAAAAAACAGTTTTTGAAACTAGTAGATACAAGGTATGCCACTTATTTTATTCTTCTTAACGATATGCTAGAGGTGCAACAGGCCTTAAAGGCCACTGTTATTAGTTCTGAGTGGTCTACATGGGGGGAGTCAAAAATTGATCAGGGAAAGAAAACAAGATGTTGTTGAATGATGATTGGCGGATTGATGTGAAATACACCGTCTCTTTCACATCTCCAATAGTGGAGCTAATCAAATTCCCCTAAACTTGGGGAAATATATGAGTCTATTGATAGTATGATCAAAAAGATCAAGTCCATCATGGATCAAAGGGACCACACTTTAGAGTTTTTAAATGACATCCAAAAGTTGATAGAAAAGAGATGGAACAAATTGAACACACCTCTTCATATGGTCGTTTATGCACTTAATCCGAAGTGGTATGTGGAGAGAGAAGGCAGAGTCGCACCAATAGACGATCCTGAGGTGAAACAAGGGTTTATTGAGGCCATACAAAAGATGAATATAGAGGAGCAAGCAACCATAATTCGAGAACAATTTCTTGACTTTGCAATGTTCAATGAAAATAGTTTCTCTCACGCTGCAAAGAAAGATTTGTTGGGTATGGCACAAAGAAGTCCCAGTGTATGGTGGAGGATGTATGGGGACAAAGCTCCAGAAATTCGCACTCTAGCTATGCATTTACTATCCCAAGTTGCTAGTTCCTCAGCTGCAGAAAGGAACTGGTCCACATATAGTTTTATCCACTCTATTAAGAGGAATAGGCTTACTTCTAAGAGAGCGAAAAAACTAGTTTATGTGCATAGCAGTCTTAGCCTTCTTACAAGGAAAGCGCCAAAGTATTTACAAGGACCAACAGCACGATGGGATGCAGATCCCGAGGATGCTTCCTGGATCAATGATGAGATGGATGGTCCATCTCTCAAGCCAGGATTGGTAAATGTACGATTAGATGACACTGAGTTGCAATTGCAGGGCATTGATGATGATGAGAGAGAATGATGTGAGGCTCATGCACTTTTGGATAGTCTCAATGCAGAAGATCCAAATTTATGAGTAGCTTCAGCCTCCATGCTAGTATGGGCATT
Source organism: Picea engelmannii (assembly GCA_009831015.1). Classification (NCBI taxonomy): domain Eukaryota; kingdom Viridiplantae; phylum Streptophyta; class Pinopsida; order Pinales; family Pinaceae; genus Picea; species Picea engelmannii. The sequence goes on along the minus strand of ML782569.1, from coordinate 202,572 downwards.
GAGTCAAGGACTCCCTTTTTTGTTATTTTCATGCATTTAGCCATTTGGCACCCACACTATGTATTATTTTAGCATTTTGCAATATGGGACTATCATCCATGTTTTTCCTTACTTTGGATAAATAATATACTTATAAATCAGCTTTTCTTGATGCTTGAATCTCATATTCTTAAGTTTTAACCACTTGCTGTTATAGATTCATATACTTCTAAATTTATTTATAATTTATATGTGATTGTCCTAAGTTTAAACAATAAATTTTCTCTGCTATTTAAATTTTCAATTTTGAAATGATTCATGTATACAATGTTGTAAGTTTGTAATTTTTTAATTTTTTGTTATTCTGAAATTTGAATTTTAAAGTTATCATCGTTTTTCTTTGCAGGGTCTTGTAACATCTACAGTTCTACTCAAGTTTTAAAACTTCAAAATTACATTTCTTTGAGTTTGAACATTTGTCATTTACCATGAATGGACAAAATGTTCAAGGCCAAGGTGGACAAAATGAGAATCCCTTGTTGAGGTTCATGACACTACTTGAGAATGGACCAAATCTTTCCAAACAATGGATGTGCAAAATTTGTGGCTACCGTTTTAGAGGAAATTTCCAAAGAGCATATCATCATCTTCTGGGCAACTCTGGGTCTAGCGTTAAGTCATGCATTTGTTCACAAGAACAAAAAGCTGAAATTGATCAGGCTTATGAAGCTCGCAACTTTAGAATCTAGTTGGTAGTACCTTTATGAATTTAGAGTTAAACTTTGGACTATGTAATAAGACATTAAGTTTAACTGTAGAAACTTTTAAGTTTTGGACCTTCAGAAAGTATGTTTATTTGAGTTCTGACGATGAACAAATTGACAAATGACAATGATGATTAGTGATTACTGATTATACAATATCAAATAGTTCAATGTTTATTATTTCATGTTTTAATTTAATTCAATGTTATATATTTATCATTCATGTTAATGGCATATGTATATGGTAAATTTTAAATAAATTCAAATATTTTTTTAATATTTATTATTTTCTATATATATATATATATATATATATATATTATTGCCATCGGGGTGTGCTCTAGCCATACCGGAAACTCGTCCCCCCGTCCTCAAAGACAGAATACTTGAATTGATATGACAAACTGATATGTCTGACATGTAATCAGCAGTCTTAAGATAAAATCTCGACCAACAAAACAGAATTATTAAATTTTACAATTCAACCCCACCACTCTTAAATGCATTCAGACCATAAAGATAATTTTATAATTTAGATAATGTCAAATTCAAGTCTATTATCATTTTCTGTTTTAATGATTTGCCACACAGGAGTCAAGTATGCATTCCATCCAATGGTCTGATAACAGCCTCATTGGTCTGTGCTTTATGATGAAATGTAGTAATTTTCATCAACTTTATATTTTCCAGCTCACAATTTCAGGTCCTACACTAACAAACATTCAGATGATAAGCTATAATGCAAGTTTGAAAGAAATTCACATGCACCTTTTGTCAAACAGTTAGATGACAAACTTAGAAATAAAAACCAAAACTGCAAGATTGTATGCCCAGGTTTGAAGAACCATTCACATGATATCTGAATTCTGTATTTTTTCAGGTATAGAGAACCTTCTTTTAGGCATGGAATTATGAGTTTAAAACAAGCATGTAAACATTTGTATTATTATTGCTGTGCAGACTTTAAGTTTTCACAGTTTCAATGTAAACTCAGACTTCAGAATTACATACCCAGGTTCTAAAGTACACACCTTGAGTTGATATGCGGTGGTTATCAAGCACTAATATAGCCTTTCCCAGCTTATAACTGTGAGTTCAACACCAAAATGCAAGATAAAAAGAACAAAGGCTGTTATGCTGATGCAAAATTTATCATATGAATTTTGTCGAACACTTTGCATGCAGTCTTAAATACCTCAGAATATGCACTCAATGCATGACATTCTTCAGTGCCAATATATATATAATACTAATGGAAGTACTTTCAACTGAGGGACACACATTTTGGATCTCTCTCTGCTGGTAAAACATGAATATTTTATAATCCAAACAAAGGTATTGGCAGCAAAGAACCAATTCACCGCTCAGAAAGATGTGGCTGTAGATGTGTTTTCTAACCCTTTAAACAATCATGAACCGGAGATTAAGAGAGGGACATCAATATTAAGATTCAACATGCATCAAACAAAAATATTATCTTAAAGGCTGCCACACAAGAGGTATTGGCAGCAAAGAACCAATTCACCGCTCAGAAAGATGTGGCTGTAGATGTGTTTTCTAACCCTTTAAACAATCATGAACCGGAGATTAAGAGAGGGACATCAATATTAAGATTCAACATGCATCAAACAAAAATATTATCTTAAAGGCTGCCACACAAAAGATGAAAAATCCCGCTTAGACATTTCATCAAACACTTCATGTGCAGCCCTGCGTTCTTCTAAAACTTGTGCTACAGCAACCCAAATGAAGATGTTTATTACAATGAGCAACACAAGTGAGAGTCCCTCAAACAAATTCGGGATTGTAGGATGCTTAACAGTCACGAATTGAACCCTAGAATTTATATGAGAAAAAGGACCAGCACCTCAAGTTCTTCTTGTGAAAGGATTGAGTGCCGTTTTAAAGGGAGGGCAGCAGACTTTAGATGTTTATATTAGATGAAGCTCAGGTCTGCTACCCAAGAAAGTGAAATTTTGGTGGTCAAAAGAAAAAATACCAGTGCCTTCATTTAGTTCATTGCGCATATGGGGTCTGGACGAATTGTCAAGAGGGCAGCTGCTCTTTTGATGAGAATAGGATGTACCTGCTGTAACATACAAGCACAGAACAAATCCTACCCTAGTTTAAAGATAAATGAAAACCCTGCATCATTTGTTTATGCCAATGTGGACAAGGAACAAAATCAAGCATACCAATATTACCATGAAATGATCCTATGAGAATTTCACCAGAAATTGAGAGAAAAACCAGCAAGAGACATTTCAAATGGCCAGCCACTTATGATATAAAATGGTATTTCCATGGCAAATTACATGCTCAATAATTGATGCAGCAATTTCATACTTTGCAAGTACAGTAGATGAAGCCGCTCCAACCCCTAGGGCGCACCGCCAAGACCAGCAGGAAGAAAATCAGTGGGACAGCTCTGGAACTTAATCTTTCCACCACCCTTACAGGCAGAGAAGGCCAAAATAAATAGACGACAAATCAACGCCTCTAACAGCTATCTTTATGAGAAGGGCGCCCAGCTTCTTCTAGAAGCTGGGCACACAAAAAGGTGTGCCCTCCCTTTGTTTTCTAGTGGTAAATATTACATATGAACTTGGTGGGCCCTAGGGGAGCGCCCCTCTCTTTCTATACCTTTGCATAAAATAATTTCATTACAATCACTAAGGTGGGGCCAAAGATGGGTGCGCCCTCCCTTTTACATTATCTTAGGGTTAAACTCAATCAAATAATTTCATTACAATCACTGAGGTGGGGCCAAAGATGGGGGCACCCCCTCTTTTTCTAGCTGGAATACATCACTTAGATTATTTCGTGTGGGGCCCATGAAAGTGCACCCCTTTCCTTTTTTAGCTAAGATAAAGTATGTGATGCATATGTGGGTCCATGAGGGTACACTTCAATAAAGTGTTGTACCATGGTCATATAAGTGTTTCCATAAAAGCCAAAGTTATAACAAAAAGGGGGACCATGGGATACATGAGTGCTAGGCTTAGCCATGAACCACATCCAGTAATGATAAGGAGCAACCCATAACCATCAACCAATGCTAGGAGAAATGAGACTCCCCCAGCTAAAGATCTTGATGGTGCACACTTGATGACGCCTTTTACCAACATCCAAACATTTTTGAAGGCTAGGATCATCATTCCGGGTTCCAAAGATCTGTATCATCATATGTGTATCCCAATGCAATATAGGTGGTAACACTCTTCATTTGTTGTAAATTGATTGTATAAACCTCTGGTTATCATGCTAATATGAAGGCATATTCCTTTAGGAGTAAGTCAATGCGAGGAACCTTTTCCCTCTTGACTTCCTTGATGTCTTATTTCTGCATTGTTGTCTTTCATCTAACAAGTTAGTTGCTGATTTGATTAATAATTCGGCCCAATAAAACGGCACCTTCATGTTATTAACATTGATGAGTGGCACCTCTAGCCCTTCAAGGTAAGTTTCCAATTTCCAGCAAGCACTCTAACATGATGATAGAGTGATGAATGTAACAAACTAGTTCTTTCATCCATAAGGTTGAACATGGCAAACTAGCCATTTCCTCCATATTAATCTGTTTCTAAGAAGTAGTTGTGAATGTACCAAACTAGGCCTTTCCATTGTGCGATATTTCAAGACTCCATTAGCCCAATATATTAATAGGCACTAGTCTCGCATCATCCCATTTCCTTGTTCCCCTCATCTCCCTTTCCTTTCCTCTCCATACCCCCCTTCCATTTCCATTTCCACTTCCACACACTATTACAACCATTGTTTTATTGAGGCTTACTCTTCACTTTCACCTTGAGCCCCTACTCCATAGCCTTGATAATCCAACCTTTAGAAAAGCCCCCCTTGAGTTGGAGAAGAGCCAACCAAAAGAGAGAGGAAGAGCTACTGAGGTGACATTGGATAGCCTTCCTAAGTTACACAAAGCTAACACCTTATGATTGGGACTTTATGTTGTAGCGGGGAAAAATTTGGTTTGATGCCCACCCAAGATCGATTGTGAGTGGATTAACAATTGGTCATGGCAACATTTGAGCTCTTACATGAAGACATCTTATCAACCAGTTTTATCACCCATACAACAATGCAGTCCTCGTCACTCCTTCTGATGATTGACCCATTGTAGTAACAATCTCTTCTTAACCCTTTGATGGCACCCTTGTTTCCTTTTCACAAATGCACACTATATGATGGGAAGAGTCAAGACCATCTTCTCACATATGATGTTTGGAACCTTTGTTGAGTTTTTGACCCATTAATGCATGAACAACTTTCTTGGGTTACTTGCTTGAAGCATTCTTATCTTTTCTCGACACTATTGTTGAAGGCATCTTCACCAAATCATTTTCAGCTTTAACATGCTTTTTCCATCATCGTTTTCATTTCTTCAACATTGTTCATTAACAACATTAAGCGAATTATCTCCTCGCTTTAATCATTTGTGCATATGCTCACTTGAACTTACATAAGTTTCGTTGATCCCAAAGAGGTCCATGTGAAGATGGACTCCCTGTTAAGAGCTTGTTTGCACCTTGTCGTGGTCATGATTGGTCATCAAGGGTATTCGGCAATTTATCCAATATAAAGTGACATCATCTAGAGAAATGTCACACTGAAGACCAAATTCTAGACATCTTTTGTAATCTTTAACAAAGGCCAAATTGCCAATTTCATGCTTTGCTTGGCATGAAGAAAGTTGTAGTTAGAATGGGGATAATAGTAATGTCCCTTCCTTGCCCCCAAGTGACACTTAAGGGGAATGTTAATGCATAATCTTGACTTAGGTCATTAACATCACTATAATTATTATTATTTTTATTATTTTTACATATGTAGGGTGTGACCAATAATTCATGACCCTTTCCGTACTTGACTATATATTGAGTTTCATACCCATTGTGCTAATCTAAGTTGCACGAAACAGGGAAACGTCTAGAAGTTTCTGAAACGAGTACGGCAAGAAACACGACCCTCCAAAAATGGAAACATCGGAGGAAACACCAAATATACACACACGCGCGCGCGCACGCGCATTATATTGCAAGAAAAACATAATGACACACATAAATGACATTTTAGAAGGAAAACCATGTCTATATTAACTCCCATAAATGATCAATATCATTGATTACATGATGCAAGCAACAAAATCTAAAATCAGCCTTTATAGATGAGGCTATACATCCAAAAGCCTTTATAAATGAGTGGTTTATCTTTTAAAAAACAAATAAAAGCATATATAAGTGGTTTATCTTTTTTAAAAATGAAAAAATAGCAAAATTTGGCAGTTTTCGAGGGGTCGTGCCCTGCTTAGACGTTTGTACAGGCCCAAAAACAAGTAGATCAACGCCGAAACATCGTCTGTATGGGCCAAAACCCGGTTGTATCGTACAACATTTCGTACTCACGAAACGTCATATGGTATGATCGCTCGGGTTTCATACCAATTTCGACATTTCGCCAAGTTTCCAATACCATCTTGGTCGTTTCTTGCAACTTAGGTGCTTATTGTATCCTTATTTATTAAGAGCATGTCATGCGTGACTATGTGTATGCTATGTTGAGTCAAATAATCACAAATCCAAAATTAAGCACATAAATCCAATCTCATTGACCAAAAAACCATTAATTAAAAAAGTGTGCTAAAACTAATCATATGCCATGCTTCGACACCAATGCCTTGCGAAGGCAAGTCATGAGAACCAAATCAACAAAAGACAAGTGGTTCCCTGAGATTCATACAATGATCAACCAAATGGTTAAGACTCATAAGCTTAGTGGAGAAACGACAAGTATTTTTAATGACCCAACTACACACACTGGTCAACAATAGTAAAGCAGCAAAATTTAGAGTAAGGGAGAATCGATGCCTCCTAAAATATTCATATGACAGTGTGAGTAATTACAAAAAGAAACAAACAATCTTGACTAAATATTTTCACAAATGATTCATAGTGCTTAGGAAAGGGGGGATAAAGTACTAAAAGGGGGCATCTCTACCATTATAAATGGAAATCATATTATAACTCCAACACCACGCCACCAAAAAAGAAATCTATTATTGTCTCTTTTCGAATAGTATGTTTCGAGCCAAATGGACAATAGGAGGGAAGGAGTAAAGCGGGAGCAAAGGACCAAAGAAGAATGAAGGACATGAAACGAAATGCCTAGGTAGCAATTGGATGATTTGAGGAAGAAATTTCGAGTATATTCCAAAGCTCAATGGCCCACAAAAAGCAAATGAAAAATCTAAACATGAGCTTGTGAATAAGCCCAAATCAAGGAATCACAAGTTTTTGCAAGGATGGAAGAGGGCACAAATGTGATCTTCTTTTAAGAGGACCTGAATCACACTAAAGGGCGATGGTCACTCTACAAAGCAACTTCAAATGGACCAACATATGAGAAATCTTCTAACGAGCATTGTTAGCTCAACTTTAGACTGGGGTCTACATCGATGTCCAACAAAGGGTGTACATTGTAGTCTAAGCGGTAGCATTTTCAATCCCCGTGAAGGGGAAGGTCTCACCCGAAGCTCAGTGCCGAGACATAAGTCTGTACAAGGTTCATTCAATATGACTATCTCAACTAGCACCCATCTCGATACTCATACTTCCACATTAGCTATTGTGCATGTATTTAACCATCAAACCACAAGCAATATCTATCTAATCAGTGATTAAGCATTATCATATTCAAGATCATCAATCTAACCTAAGAACGCAATAGTCATGCAATCAAATTATTGTTAAACAACATCACAAATAATGAACATAAGTAAAAGACATCATCACCATAAAATGTAAAGACAACAAAAAGTTTTAAAGGGGAGTTCTCATTCCATTCATTTCCAAGATAACCCGGTACATATTACATAATGATTTTTCTATCATGAGAACGCAATAGTAACATAGCTTAGAACTCAAATAATAATCTAGTAATGAACAATACAAAGGACCAACAAGAAAATCAACCCTTTGACAAGTCGAGGCCTTCACATTTATATTCATGTGCCTGTATGCGAGAAGGTACATTCAAAACTCAAAGAAACGTTAGCCTACTTTTAGTTTCTTAATTATGAAACAACTAATATTTGCTTATGCTTCTACCGAGTACCTTCATCCTTTCGCCACTCAACTCCTCTACCACCTGGTATCCATCCTGCTATTCTAGTTTTTGTTTCCCTCTATGGTCGTCATTCTTTACTGCTACTAACGGTCCTCAATCCTTGTGGCACGACTTGTATTCTCTTTGTCTACTAAGTTTGTGCCACCCTGTCCTTCCCTCTAGCCACAATGTGTCCTCCGTCAAAATCAAAACAAGGGGCCTAAGTTCTAACAAGCATGGGCACAAACCTTCTCAACATATCCACAGAAGCCCAACGTCTATTAGCATAAGACATTTTTAATCTATCAAATATCTTCGTAGAGCAAAGGAGTGGAAGGATAAGGTTCACATCTTGGAGCAAAAGATTCAGAAGCCTAAAGAACAAACAAACAAAATTGACTAGGCCTTGGGCCAAATTATAAGCGAAAGCTTTTGAAGAGAAAGCCTAAAAAGGGAGAGAGTAGCAAGAAAGTTTGGATGTGGAGGGGAGTTGATGACAAAGACGATGTCCCAATTGAACCTAATAGCTTGAAGATGACTACTCAATATTTACTCTAATTGTTCTTCCTAGACTTAGCTAACTTTATAGTAGTTTCAATGATTGGGTATCATAGTAGCTCATATGTTTGTTGTCTCCTATAAATGCTAAATACTAACAAATCATAGAAAACCTTTGTATCTTTATAACATACATGAAAATATTAAGGTACAATCCACTATGTTATAAAAAATTGTCCGACCAAAGAGAAATACTTGTCAAGGCCAAATTTTGAAAGCTCCAAGGACATAATGTCAAGGCCAAATTTTGAAAGCTCCAAGGACATAATGTCAAGGCCAAATTTTAAAAACTCCAATTGAGGGATAATTGAAACTCCCCCCATTTTTTATTATAAATATGTAAACATTTTCATGTTGATAGAGTTTTCTCAATTACCAAAAATAAAAATCATGTGGATAGAGTTTCCTCTTAGAACAACTCACTGAACTAGAAGCGCTAAAGAAAAACAGAAACGACCTATTGACCTGGGAAGAGGCAAGATGGCGCATAAGAGTCGAGCAATATGGCTCGAGGCAAGGGACAGGAACACAACATACTTTCAAAATCAAGCAAAGGCCAAAAGTGCCCGAAACTACATCTGGAGAATACAAAATGAAAGGGGAGAAGATTGTGAATCTTTTGAGGATATTAGTAAAGCAACTATATCGTATTTTCAACAAAGTTATTCCCAACCTAACAAGGAAACGATTCAAGATGCACTCTCGATTGCTATGATATCTCCTTGATGGGTTGAAGATCACGACAATTATATGTATACAAACCCATTGAATTGACAAAGGTCTCTCAAATAGTGAAGGAGCTACAAAATGAAAAAACCCACGCCTGGACGGCTTTCCTGTGGAATTCTTTTGAGGCTTTTGAGATTCCTTGGGGTTAGAGATCATAGGAGCTATGGAGGAATCAAGAAGCAACAAGAAGGTCTTACAAGCATTTAACTCAACCTTCATAGTGACCATCCCAAAGGAGAGCAACCCAAAGATTTGAGCAGTTCAGACCTATATCATTATGCAACTACATCTATAAGCTAATCTCCAAAACTATCACCTCCAGATTAAATCCTATCCTATCCAAGGTAGTTTCCTTTGAACAAATGGCACTCTTGGAGGGTCAAGACATACAAGACGCAATCGGATCTGCACAAGAAGTATTGCACTTAGTAAAATTGGGATATAAAAAAGCATTCATGGCAAAGGTCGATCTATCAAAGGCTTTTGATTGTATCAACTCGTTGTACATCAATCTCATCTTAATGCAAGTGGGTTTCGCTCCCCTAATGATTCAATGGATAGAAGCTTGCTTCAATAGAGTTGTCTACACAATCCTCATTAATGGAACTCCTACAAATTCCATCCACCCACCAAGGGGACACCGCCAAAGATGCCCACTCTCACCTCTACTATTCTTCCCGGTAGAAGAAGGGCTCATTTTACTCATCAAATCTAAGAACCAAGCAGGGGCACTGAAAGGCATGAAAGTGGAAAAAGGAGCAGTTCTTTCCCATCTCATTTTCGTGGACAACTTGTTGCTTTTTGGAAATGGGATAGTGATAGAGGCCAAATGCTTGGGGAGCATCCTAACACAATTATGTGATGCGACAGCCATGGAGTTATATAAATCTCCAAAAATCATCCATTCATTTCAACCGGATTAACCAAGCTCAAAGAAGAATGATAGAAGGATTCCTCCCTTTCACAACACAACACTTCGACGAGAGCATGGCATACCCAATGTTCAAACCAAACCAAACAACTACAAATATCAAGATTGGGTTTGGATCCTTGACAAGCTAAAATCCAAGATAAATCACTAAATGCATAGAGATGGATTTGAATGGATGGAAAGATTGTCCTCTTAAAAAGTGTACTAAACACAAACTCAGTTTTTTGGTTGTCACTTGCATATATACCAAAGTAGATCCTTAGAAACATGAGACAGATCATGTTTAGATTCCTCTAGAAGGGAAAGTTGAAAAAGAAGGGCATGTTGCTAATAAGTTGAGAAGCAACATTAGAGCCAAAGGAGCAGGCAGGTCTTGGCATAAAACACATTCAAATTTTCTCAACAGAAATAGCAAAAAAAGGAGGCTGGAAATTGTTAATGAGGAATGGGTTATGGCCAAAAATCCTACATCTGAAATACATAGCCCCGACAACTATCACAAGTTGGATGAGATCCCCCTACAGGGACCAAAAAAAGGTATCAAATTTTTGGAAGGACGTGTCATCTTATTACTATTTAATCGGACCTTACCCATGTTGGAAAGTGGGAAACGGGGCTAACATCCAAATGGCAACAGATGTTGGATAGGCAAAGAGGCCCACTACAAAATGCCATGTGAGCTCATGGAGGCTTTTAGGCTCAGAGGCATTTAGCACCTAGCAGATTTGGGTTTCCCCTAGGCTCACCAATTCCTAGATCAAGTCTAGAGTAGTAATATGAACCTGGGGCTAATGGGGCCAACAACAATCCAATGGGTGGAAAAGAGAATTCAACTGGACAAGGCTCGAATCAAAGCTAATAGAAGAAGAGGATTCAATCACTTGGAGTGCAAATCCAACCTTGGCACCTACTTGGTAAAATTGGGATATGAATTTGTTTTTAACCACTAGCAAATCCAAGACCCTTCTTGGTGGTGGAGCATAGGTCAAGGCTCCCCCAAAATCCATACTCTTCACTTGGTTGCCACAAAGGAATACCATCCTCACGTGGGATAATATTCAGTGCAGAAGTCTAGCAGATGTCCCCTATGCAAAGAAGCGAGGAGACAGTAAATCACTTGTTTATAAACTGCCACTTCTCTCTAGAGCTTTGGAGTAGCATTGGGGTGCTTTCCCCTATTGGGGGTAAATAGGCAGGGATTTCACTAGAGCAAGCTCTCGTTGGATGGTCACGTAAAAAAAGGAAAACTCACTAATCTTACCTCTCCAGGTGCTATGGTCTCTATGGTTGGCACACAACGCAACAAATTTTGTAGGAAAGAAGTACTCCCCCTTGGAGGTCTTCCATAGGCTGAAAGCAAGCATGGGATCTGTCAAAGCCTCACCCATTCAAAAGACCCCCAAGAATCCCACCAACCCAAAGAGAAGAGAAGGATCAATCCAAGGCAGATTCAACAAAGCCTCCCACGACAATCCAGGTAAAGGTGGTGTTGGGGGTGGTTACAACTACAGGATGGAGCGAGGACAACCTTCAAGCTTGGCGTAGGCCAAGGCACTAACAACCAAACCTAGCTCATAGTAGCCTAATGCTTAATAAAGCTAGCAAAGGACCTCGATATCCCAAAGCTAGAGGTTTTTGGTGACTCAAGAATGATTCTAAGCTAGTTAACAAGTTCCCTACACGTCAAGAATGTCCATCATCAAGCAGTAGTCAAGGGGATAAGAGAATTGTCCGGATCTTTCCAATATATGTCTTTCAACCACATTTATAAGGAAAAGAACAACAAGGCTGATTTTGCCAAGGAAGCAGTCTTTTTGGAGAAAGGTACATTGATAATGGTTTCAAGTAACTCAACACACACTTCAAATCAATATTTTCTAGCATAGAGGAATAAAAAATTTAGATCCAAATGCTCTATTACCTATTGGGAGTGGCCTATGAAGGCAAGCATCTACAATGGTCTTAAAGGATCGTGTTATGCTCACTGCTCTTGATCTATGGTCTTTGTAAGGTCATTACCAAGCCTATGCAAGGTAGGGATCGTGACCAATAACGAGTAAAAAGCCTCTAGCAACCTTCTTCTAAAAATCTTAGCGAATCCTTTACCAGATTAAAGTCTGAATATGCAAGTCATTGCAAACTCTAGTCAACATAACAGGACAGCTCTTGTTCATTGAAGGGCAAATTCATGTTTGAAATGTAATTAATGGACACTCTAGCAAGACGCTTTTGTCCACAATCTAAACAACCATAAAAATGTACTCTTTTTTGTAAACAATAGGAGTAGACTTTTTTCCTTTTGAGAAATTTTTTTTAATGACAAATGGACCACAATTTAAAATTGTGGATTGCATTAAGGAATATGTTTTCTAAAAACACAAAAAGTGCAAAATATACAAAAAAAATGAATGCAAATACAAGAAGCAATTGGGAGAAGATGGATGGAATGCAAAAATTGAATCTAACGCATTTTTTTAGACTTAAATGAGTGATAATTAAGCAAGATGGTGAAGTATTTATTTCACTTAACGAAGGTAAAATAAAACCTAACATCAATGGTGAAAATTCCAGCAATTTTGGGCAAACTAGTGAATAAAATGGAAAAGAAAGGTATGAAATTTGATATCATATGAAAATAAAAGAAAGAATGAGAAAAATGGAAGATGGGAAGCATGCAAAATGAGAGGGGAAGGTAGTTTTGATGGAAATGCAAGATGAAACCAATATAAAACAAAAAAGAGGCGGTAAGAGAGAGATGAAAGTCGGGAAGGAGGAGAGGCACATAACACCTCCCCCTCTTCCTGGCAGCCCCTGCCTCAAACCCTTCTAGGCAGTGCTTGTTGGTGGCCAGGTAAAGTGAGGAGGTGGTTGAGTTGGGGAAGAGAGAGGAGATGTGACACCTCTAGAAGATCACTTGGTTTCTTGTGGTGTGATCGTTGTGGTCTGGATCAATGGGTTCCAATTTGCCAAAGCATTTTATGTTCTCTGTGCTTTTGGCAGCAAGTCGGTCAAGGAATTGGAGTTTGCCACAAGTTTTTTATGTTCTCTATGCTTTTGGCAGCAGGTTGGCCTCACAAATATTCCTTAGAGAGGCTTTCTACCGCCTGATTTCACGGCTTTCTGTTGATGGCGACAGGGTTTTCCTATGGGACTGTACTTTTTAGTGCATGGATCATTGTTGTTCTTGGTGCCTCCCATTTTGTGTTGTCATGGAGCTCATGGCTTGTGCTACCATTGCTGGGTGTTGACAGAGGGCAGTGGGCCTATGCGTGCTGCTTCCATTATTTACTGGTAACCCAAGTGGAATGGGTATCGGCCAATCTCTTACCCTAACCAGCAGCTTGCTCTGTCATGGTTTACGTGTTCTTGACTTCTGCTGTTCCCTGTTCACTATGGCCTTGGGACCTTGGGCATGTGATCTTCCCCACACAACCTATCAGCCCAGCATCTTGTGGGGGATGTTTATCTGGTTTAGATAAGCAGCATCGTCCTGCTCCCTTGCATGACTGCCTCAGTTTTTGTAAAGGGAAGGATATTTGTCTGTGGTGGTCTGATGTTGGCCCAATATAGGGCTATGGGGCTCTATCTGTAGTTGGGGAATTGTTGGTAGTGCTGGTGGAGGCCACATACGCAGCCCACCCTTTTTTTGTTTGAAAGCTCTGTATATAGCTTCTATTAACAGTTGAAGGAAGCTTTTAAGTGTTAAAAAAAGGTTAAAAATAGAAGAAATAGAGAGATTTGTGACAGCAATGAACAATGGAAATAATTAGCATCAATCAATGATGACACTGTCAATACCTCCGCCCAAAAAGCAGTGCTTCAAAATTGAATAATCGACAAAGAAATCTTACGAGAAAAGTAAAACCACTAAAAATGGCAGCGGCCACAGGTAAAATCGAAGCCTTAAAAATGTTTTCAAACTGCATCTGATAGAGTTTTCATCTGGAGGACCCGGATATTCCTATAAGCATCTTTCAAAATCGACTAGAGTAAAGTTAACCAACCACGGTTCCCCATGCCAATAGGTAAGTGAAATTCTCATACCAACAACATGCAGCCTCGGGAGATCATTTGCCTCTATCGGGCATTAGCAACGAGACATACGGTACGATCCCCTCCATTCTGCATCCAGATGTGCAATGTACACCAGATAATAGGCAAAAAAGGTGCAAAACTTACACTGCCATCTGGTAACTGGAGATCAATTAAGTGTTCCCTAATTATCGATCTACCAATAAATCATTCCAAGAAAATGTGAAATAGAGCGTGTTCTGGATAACAAACATTTCTAGAAAGAATGGTTGTTAATGTGATTGATAATAAACAAATCTGGCAAAAATAGGGTATTAAAACCTTTAAATGAAAATGAAAAGGGTTTTATTTACTTACATCCTCCCAGAATAAACGCCTGTGAATGGCCCAGCTGAGGGCATCCTTCAAGCACCTGCGGTACAGCAACCGTACCCGTTCCTTCTGAGCGGCTCTGCGAGTTATATACGTTGATGCTGTTGATGCCAAACTCATGGCTCCTCCTGTTGCCTTGCCCTGCTATGTATTTCTTGACGCAATTCCTTTCTTCCGATTATTTATGGTGTTCCTTTTATAACCCTCAAATTTGATTTAAATGTATCTTCGTCGAGAGTGAATATGGTCGTTTATTTTTCTTGGTTTTTTTCCTCTTACGTGTTCACTGGTTTATGGGATAAAAGCAACCTTTCACCACCCGGCATTAGGAGAGTTCAGGGTGGAATAATGGAACAATGTTGTTAGGGGGATTTTTTTAATTTTAAATTAACAGAGATTATTAAAAATAAAAATTGATTGGAATTTTGAATTCATGAAAAGTTTTTATTTAGAGGAAAGTATGTTACAATTTGTCCCATTTTTTGTGGTCTCCCTTGGAAACCCACTAATGATGATTAATTATTGAATTTGTGAGATTTATTCTTGAGGTTTTGGGTCAGTTTAGAGACTCTTGAAAACCCTAAAATTATAGTTTTC
>ML782569.1:163987-174668 GCA_009831015.1 Picea engelmannii | reverse complement strand
ATGATGGAAAAGGGTCCCAAATATAAATATTTACTACTGCTTGGCCCTCGAATTCCTAGGCTTTAAGAGTGCCACATTGAAACCTTTTAATGAACATAGGGATCTAGTCCACAAATAGCCCCTTGGTCAAATCGTGGGTTAGAGAGCCCAAGATAGATAACTATGTACCTAAAGCCTCACATATCATTGAAATAAATCACCAAACGTTGTATGATGTTTCACACTACATATAATGTTAATGCAGAAATTTATATAATTCCTCGATATATTCAGACACATACAACTCCAAGGGTAAGAAGTTGATTGATATATGTTTCTTGTTTTATTTTTAAGTTATTGTCTTTCTTATAATAGAGTTTTAATATCATGTAGGGAGTTTAGTTGCCTTCAAACTTGAGCAATGTATCTTAGCAACATGTAAGGGATTTGATTGCCAAATTTGTCTCTCAAAAAGACTCATTAGATTGAGAATTAGTGGATGAAGTGAAGAATAAGTTAATTAGTGAGAAGAATTGGGATTTGCTTCATATTATGTTTGGGGTGGAGGTCAAGGCCACCACATCCACTCCTCGTGATGATGTAATTTGGTCCATTCCATTTCATTTCTTGATATGGTTCATTGTTTGTTTTTTATTTACTAATAAATTTTCACAATGGTTTACCTACAGATGGGCACTATGTCGAAGGTCAAGGCATCCACCCCAAGTGATTAGATAATTTGGTACACTTCATGTCATTTGTTGTTTGTTTCTAGTTATTTATAGAGTAATAATTAGTAATGATCTTTAACATACAGACAAAACACTTCAGAAAGAGATAAATAAAGTCTATCATTTATAAGTGTAGTGATTGAGCATGCACTTAATCCCCCACATAACTAGACACTCATGTTGATATTACTATATAGAAAGAGTCAAAGGCCAATGTATCCACCCCATGTGATCAGGTAATTTGGTCCACTCTAAATCATTTGTTCAAATGGTTTCTTGTTAGTCATCCATGGAGTAATAATAGGTCATGATCTTTGACATATAAAAGAATCACTAAAGAAAGAGACAAAGAAGGTATATAATTTATGGCTTTAGTGACTAAGAATGTGCTTAATCCCCCACCCAATTGGGCATTCTTGTTGATATTATTGTATGCAAAGAATTGTAGGTGCATCCACCCATGTTGATCAAGTAATTACATGGAAAATATATCAAGCTAACTAATGACCAACTAAGAGGGGTTAGGGTCATATCCCAACATGACCTCCTCCTTCAAAATCATCCTTGTCATCAAGGTTGGAGATGTGGAAACTGTTGTAGCATGGTCATTGGTTCCCAAGTTGCATCCTCTATAGACATGTTCTTCCACTTGATCAACACTTCTTTGATAGTTTGGCCACGCAAGTGACGCTTGCACACATTGAGGAAGGATTCTGGTTACAACCAAATGGAGCCTTCTTCATCTAATTCGGCCCGGATGGTTTGAACCTTGCAATTTTGACCTGCCACTTTCTTCAAATAGGAAACATGGAACACCAGATGTATTTTTGAGGCAGCTGGAAGTGCCAGTTTGTAGGCAACTAGAACAATATGTTTGATAATTTGATAGGGGCCATAAAATTTGGGTGCCAACTTGTGGTGGCCACGGACTTTGAGTGAGGTTTGCTTATAAGGTTGGAGTTGGAGAAACACCTGATCACCTTCCTGAAATACCCTTTCAAAATGTTGTTAGTCAGCCTGTTGCTTCATATGACTTTGGGCCATGTGGGGGTTATCCTTCAAATCCGCGAGGGTAGTTGCTCTACCTTGCAACAACTTATAGATAGCCTAGACCTTTGATGTGCCTGGAAGATATGAAGTTATTGTAGGTGGTTCTTGGCCATACATTGATTCATATGGTGTCATTTTAGTTGTTGTATGATAGAAAGTGTTGTACCTTCATTCTGCCAATGGTAACCATTACACCCATTGATGTTGTTTGTCTAAAGCAAAACACAAATTTCGTTTGGCCATCCGTCTGGGGGTAGTGTGTTGTGCTCATGTTCATTTGTGTGCCCTGTAATTTAAACAATTCTTGCCAAAATGTGCTGGTGAAAGTCGGGCCACAATCAGACACAATGGATGTTGACATGCCATGCAGTTGGAAAATCTTATCAATGAAAACGTGTGCCACCATAGTGGGCATAAAAGGGTGTGGTAAGGCACAAAAATGTGCATACTTTGAGAGAAGGTCGACCACAACCATGATGACTGACTTGTTGCCCGCTTTTGGAAGGCCCACGATAAAGTCCATGGAGATGTCAGTCCAAATAGAAGCTAAAATGGGTAACGACTATAGAGCTCCTGGGGTCTTGATAGATTCACCTTTATTGCATTGGAAAATACCACATCCAGTGACAAAGGTAAGGATGTCCTTCTTCATGCCTTCCCAGAAAAAAGAATGGTGAGCATAGGAAAATGTCTTTTGGAATCCTGAGTGACCTACAACAGTAGATGAATGCAACTCATTTAAGATCTTTGGTTTCAATGTTGAAGTCAAAGACAAAACCAAACACTCTTTATACCTGAGGATATTGTCTTGCCAAGTGTAGCTGCTGGGCGGGTTAAGGTCCTCCTGAAGTCGTTGAGTTACCTGTGATATGGTTGGGTGGGTTAGCCACTCTTGTCAAACTTCGTCAATCCAATTATGAACTGGTAATGATAAGGAAAAGAGGGAACCTTCATCCTCATATTGTCTTGACAATGCATCTACCACTACATTGTCTTTGCCTTTTTTATATATGATATCATAATCATAGCCCAACATTTTGGTCAACCACTTGTTCTGTTCTAGGGAGGATAACCTCTACTCTAGGAAATACTTTAGATTATGGTGATCTGTTTTGATATGAAAATGGTGTCCCAATAGATATGGTCACCAAGTGTCCACAACATGGAGAATCACCATAATTTCCTTTTCATATGTAGATTTTATCAAATTACAGCCACTCAAAGCCTGGTTAGTGAAAGTAGGAGGTCTACCTTCTTGTGTTAGAACTGCTCCAATACCAGTGCCTGAAGCATCAGTTTCCACAACAAAAGTTTTGTTGAAATCAGGGGCTACTAAGAGGGGGGTAGTGCACATGGCCTGCTTTAAATCTATGAAGGCATGTTCTACTGTTGATGTCCAATGAAAAGAATTCTTCTTAAGAAGTTATGTCAATGACTGGGCAATTTTTCCATAATGGTGGACAAATTTCATGTAATATCTTGTGAGGACCAGGAAACCCCGAAAGCGTTTCAAGGTTGTGGGCCTTGGCCAATCCTGCATAGCTTGAATCTTTTTGGGGTCCACTCTTACCACCTCGTGACCCAAAATGTGTCCCCAAGTATTCGACCTCGCTCGCCCTAAAAGAGTACTTTGTCCACGTGGTGTAGATGGGCATCCCAAGTGCGACTATAAATGAGGATGTCATCGAAGAAAACTAGAACAAACTTATGAAGGTAAGGCTTCAAGAGTTTATTCATGAGACTTTGAAAGGTAGACTGGGCATTGCAAATTCCAAAAGGCATTACCAAGAATTCATAATGGCCTTCATGAGTTTGAAAAGCGGTCTTTAGAATGTATGTTTCATTCATCTGAATCTGGTGATATCCTGAGCAAAGATCTAATTTTGTGAAGAAACAAGCACCCTCGAGTTCATCCAATAGATCATCAATGACGAGAATGGGAAACTTATCCTTAATGATCAATTTATTAAAGGCACAAGAAGTTGGACACATGCGCCAAGAACCTTCTTTTTTTAAGACCTTCACAACAAGGGTTGAATATGGGCTAGTACTTGGGCGAATTACACCTGCCTCCAATAAATCGTGCATTATTTTTTCTATTTCATTTTTTGAGAAAACATATACCGGTAGGGGTTTACATTGGGGGGTTGACTACCTGGAAAGAGAGGGATGTTGTGATCATGCTCACCCCAGGAGGGGGGTAAATTCGTGGGTGCCTCAAAGACCATGTGGTGTTTGTCCAAGACCAATTGAAAATCAAGATGTATTGCTAATGATGATTGATCACGTACCTGGATGGCATTAAGTTGAGAAATCACACCATTGTGGCCTTTCTTCAAGAGAGTCTCCATCCAATGAGAACTGATAATTTATGGGGAGCCAACTTGTAGGCCTTGGAGGGTATAGGTGTGAACATATTGAGTAAAGCTCATATATAACTCTTGATAATCCATGGTAATTGGTCCTAGAGTGTGAATCCATCCAACACCCAAGACAATATCACAACAACCCGTGGAAATGGAAAACATGTGATTTTTCAGGTTATAATTGCCCATTTGGAGTTTGACATTCTCACAGTGGCCCCCACATTTCATTGTACCACCATTGGCTATGAGAATTTGAAAATTAGAAACAGGTATAACAAAGTAATTGACATCCTCAATGATCCTGCGATGAATAAAATTACGGCTACTACCACTATCAATCAACACCACGATCGGCCTATGTTTGATTTAGCCCTTGATTTTAATGTCAGTGGAGCATAAATACCCACGAGGGCATGGAGAGATATCATAGGTTTCTTCGGTTCCATAGGAGGTGACTAGATCTGGGATGGGGGAATTTGGTTGTGTGTCCTCTGAGTCTGGGGCCTCACTTGATAGGTTATCCTCGGAGGAGGTGGAAGCTTACCCATCAATCTGGAAGAACTTTTGTTCACGATGTTTATGGCCTAGTGAATACTTTTCATCACAGTAATAGCAAAGTCCTTGCTTCTGACGTTCATACATTTCTACATGAGATACCTTTTGGACCTTCAAAGTTTGGGTCAAAGCAGGGGTAGCCCCTAGACGAGGGCAGTTGGGAACTGCAAAACAAAGAGGTTGGGCATGAATAATGGTCTCAGCCTCCAATGTTAATTTGCATACCTACAACCACGTAACATAATGATGCATGCAAACATGAGCCTAAATGACATCCTTTAAGCCACTGAGGAAGCATTCCAGATATAACTCATCAGATAAGCCCTCAGTTTTGATAGCCAACTGTTCAAATGCGGTGATGAAGTCTGCTAATGACCCTGTTTGTTTCGGCTTGGTGAGTCGTCCCAAAAAATGAGATTCCCTATCAAAACGGGCACAAACTGCTTTGGTGAACATGGTCCAATTTGGTTGTCTTGGATAACATTTCTTATGCCATTTCCATCATTATTGATCCAAGTACAAAACCCCCACATGGAATTTGGTCTTATCATCTCGAATGGAGGGAGAAGTAATGTTCCATTTGGGATACCCACCCAGCTAGGTCTCATCCATCAAATTTATGCATCTCAACTTTGGGCACTTTATTCTAGGAATTTGGAGAACTCCAAGGGGAGTGGAGAGACGAGTATTATCATAATGGAAAGAATGAGTAGCCTCAGAGTGGTACTCATGGTGTTTACCCTTGATGTGTGGCACAAGGTCTTGGACTTGTTGGGTGAGGGAGTTCAAGTTTTGGGTGAGGGATTTTAGGCTCTAGTTGAGGGTGTTCATGCTCTATTCTATGTTCTCAGACATGTTGGTTACCTTAGAGTCCAACTCTTCTAGGTTTTGAGCGTGAGTGGTAGGGGCCATTATGGAGGCTTAGGGAGAATGATACCTCAATGATCCACACAAGATAAGGAGTCTGTTGGGATAGGTGGAAAATAAGGGTGTCGAGAAGGGGGGTCGGGTCCATGAAAAAAATAGGCTTAAAAATGATAGGTACCACGACAATCATGAAAAAGAGAGGAATCCCATTGGAGAGGTTTGAAAGGAGGTTGTCGGGAAGGGGGTATGGTCCACAAAAAAATAGGCTTAACAATGATTGGTACCAATGAAATTAGCACAAAGAGAGGAATCCAATGGTAGAGGTCCCAAATAAGGGTGCCGATGAGACCATTATTCTCGGCCCAATATCTCAGGTCACCAACTAAGGAGGCTCGACTGTACCCTTGACCGTACTACCCGATTACCCAGGTACTAGAGAGTATATTTCAGAGTGTTGTTCTTGGTGGCACTATAGCAATCAGGCAACCGATCGATTAATCTATCAAGGGTTTTAGGATACTTAGGCCAATCAGTATAAATGTGTTGTTTGATGTGCTACCACTCGAAGGGGTACCAACAAGGGTTACAAGAGTGTCCAACAATGTGAGCTTAAAAACCTCTTGTATTCCCTATGTATATGCTTCTCTGACCGCAAATTTATGCTCTGAACGAATAATCACTACAGCTCAAAGACACAGGAATACGTCTCTACCTTGAAAGAATTTAACCCACAATTCCTGCCTAGGAAAGAGCTCTAATACCACTTGTAAGGTACCAAATGTAATACATTATGCAGAAACAAGGATATTTAACAATTATCAAGGGAACAACAAATATTGATAGAGAAATACCATAAATAATACCTTTATTTCAAGAAAGCAATGCTCACTTGCGTCTTCGAGGGGTCAACCTCTAGCAAAGTAGAGCTCTATTACAATACTTTCTCAAGACAAGCTTTCTCATATATTCTACTCTTATTTATACTAATTCTATCTTCTAAAGAACATTCTATAGGAAGATCTTTCTAGAAGCGAAAACTTCTATTAGGTCTTCTTACAATGACTTGTTCACATTTATTTAATAGGCCTTATTAACTAATGCCAACCTTTATTACATGGAAAATATATTATGCTAACTAATGACCAACTAAGATGGGTTAGGGTTAGATCCTAACAACAACCACATGGAAACTAGGGTGGGCTCGTACTCATGTGACACGAGGTCGATTCCTACCGCTACCACTATAACCTCCAGGTGCACTACACACCCCCCAAGCAAGACACATAGGCTAGGAAAGGTTTGAACCAACAACGTCAAAAGGAGTGCCTTAACAATGCACTCTACAACCAATTAGTCTACACCCATGAGGGCGACACTCCTATCAATGTTATTATTGAGGTGGTATTTTTTTTGTTTTTGCAATTAGGTTACGAGGATGTATTATCCCAATGACCTAGCTTAAGTGTTTGAGTGCTTTTAGCGAGATCGATTTCTCGAGTTGGTTGTTTTTGTTGCATGCCTCACTCGATGTCCCTACTAAGTCAAGCATGGTTGTGAGGTTTTCCTTGGAAAAAATGTGACGAGGATGTATTGATATTATTATTTTTACTTTTCATGCTATAATCTTCCACATGTAGACTACCCTATAAAGGCCACGAAAAAGGCAAAATACTAATGAAAAAATTATTATGATGACCATGGCTAAGGTAATTATATTCGCCACTCTATATATACTGCAACCCCCCTCTAATCTCATAGTTTGGTTCTTACGTATTATTTCATGTCCCTAAATGGAATATCATTTAACTATGCACAACCTTTGTGAGATAGATTAAATCTCCATCAATGCCACACATGAAGGTGGTTTATGAAGAACTACCTCCCATTCTAGTACTCACATAAGGAGAATTGTGGATGTAGAACATTATATGGTTTTTCCAAGCATAGTGTAGGTAGGCATGTGTGTTTATTTATTTATGTACATGTTAATCCCTCTTCCACCTCCCAATGCAATTGAAGTCTTTTGTGTGCACAACTAGATGACACCTCCAAAGCAAGAAGTGGAATGAGAAATTTAATGGGTTCTAAACATGATTGGCCTTCACCAAACAACATGAAGATAATGTGTTAAGTAATTATTGATTCCTTGGTTTTCATTTTTTCAAAATTTTAACTTGCAATAATAATGCAATGTGGTCTCGAATTTTCAAGGATCTAATGGCTACAAGATAAATATAGATGTGGCCTTTGATGACGTAATTTTCTTTCATACAGAGGTAGTGGTTCTCTTACATTATAACAATAACATAACACTACAAACAACTAATCATTACCGCTGTTTCTTCACAATAATCATTATTGGCATTATGTTGCATAAACTTACCGGTGAGACCAACTTGTCTTTGATGAAACATTGATCACGGATAGGATCCCCATGTTTGACAATAGTCTTGTCTTTGACAAGATGAAATGAGAAATAGTTCATTTTCCAAGAAATATCCAACATAAGAAGGACACTATGTTAAAATAGTTACCTTTTGTAAGCTTGGCACTTGGTGTAGCTGAAATAATTGATCCATCTGGAATATCCATGTTATAGAATATTTACCACCAAACTTCCTCATATCGCTCTTGGGAATTAAGTAGTTCCTTTTTTTCGAGTGGAACTCGTGACGATGTGGATTTGGAGGTGATGAATAGTCATGATTTTGGGGCTCAATCTTTATTTACTCCACATATATATAATTTCCTTGTGTCCTGATATCTCTTTAAGATAATCTCTCATCTAGGGTACATAACAAGATGATTGACATTCAAATTTTCAATTATTCCATCTTTGTATCCACTTTATTTTCCATTTGTTTCATTTGTACCCTATTTTCATCTATATTCTTCTCCAACTGTTCCCTATTTTCATCCATCTTCCTCTCCATATTCTTTACCATATGTTCATTATTTTCATTCATTTTCTTTTCCAACTTTCACATTTGGTGAAAAATATATTCTCTTTCTTCTTCAGTCATGGTTGAGCTTTCTGGAGGTTTGGTTGGTGAAGTAATTTTTGGAGAACACTTTGGAGCCATGTGAAAAAATACCTCTTTTTCCTCTTAATCACAAATTTTGAATCACCAAAAATATATCTTCCAATCAAAAGTTATGCAAATTGCAAGTTGTGTACCTTTTAAACCCTAATTTGGAGATTGTCTGGATGGTTGACCTTTGTACTGATATATCTATAAAATTTGAACCTTTATGAGCCTGCAATTTTGGCATGTAGTACTCTGATATGAATTTTTTAACTTTTAAAAATTTCACGGTCTGCACCTTCATTGATAAAGAGTTATAACAAAAATACCAAAATGACTTGTTTAAGACTAATTTCAAGATTAATAAAAGATCAAAACTTCTACAAGATATATCTCATAAATTATAATGATTCAAAATTTGATAATTTTCCCACATAGAATTCACTATGTATCCTCGGTTTCTGAAATTTTAGAGTCTGGAACTTCACCGATTTTTTTTATAGAGAAAATAAAAAGATGACTCGTTTGAGTCTAATTTCAGAACTAGTCACAAACCCCAACTTCCACAAGAGATATCTCTGAAAATATAACGAAACATAACTTGAAATTTTGACCACCTATTCTTCACTATCATTCCTCAATCTCCTTAAGATTTCACTATCTAAAACTTCCTATATATATATATATATATATATATATAGCAAAAATTCAAATACGTCTTGATTGAAGAAACAAAACCCTAGGATCATATGTTATGAAACCAAATGTTATGAACCAATGCCTTTATAATGATAAAAATTCAATGAATAATAGTCCAATTTGATGGGGAACCTCCTTTTACAGTACATTTAATGCACGAGACAAGATAAGTTGATCCTAAGACTAGGTCTCCTTGGTACACACACACACATATGTATACATACATACATACATACATACATACATACATACATATATATATATATATATATATATATATATATATATATAAGACAAAGAGCACAATTATAATGAAAGGGTACAATGGAAGGTTCTAGCCGACCTACTAATATAACACTAGAAATGTACTAACTCAATATCTAGGGCTTAATAATGGGTTTTATACTTAGCATGGGGCTTTGTTTAGGGATTAACACAGAGTTGCAATGATGTTCATGACTTTGAGATAAAGTTGTTAAAGAGATTATTGAGGTCATATTGTCATTAATATACTCCCCATGCCTTTGAAGGATCCTCTAAATTTAATAAACTCCTCATTGACATTTCCCATGACACCCTGTGTAATCCATTGAGACTTGAAATGCTTAGAGCTACCAAATGAAAATAGAAAAGATGACTAAATCAAGGCAAACTAGGCTAAGCCAACCCCCACTTCTTGTAGTTAGTCAATTGGACATAAGCATGAAAAGGATGCAATCATCTGAATACAATCAAAGTCCAAGTACCCTCCAACAAGAAAAATTAACCTAGAAAAACAAAGAGAGTTTATTCCTCAAAGGTTCATTCTTATCAAATTAAATTGGAGGTACAAAGCATAACCACCAACCAAGGCACAAAAATAACAAAAAAAAAACACGAAATGAATCACCACTACACCATTTAAATGACCAAAATGAATGCCTTTGAACCTTAGAGCCAAAGAATGTCATACCTTGTATTTAAAAAGCAACAAACCAAGCCATGATGCAGACTAATAGGGAGACCAACAAAACATCCATGCTCTAGTCATCCCATGCCCAATATGGTTGAACAACCAAGCCTTGTGTAGGATCATTAAAGATGAATTTGAGTGTGGTCTCCACATCTTTACCCCATTATTCCATCTTCAAACTTGAATATAACACACTTGAGTTCAAAGTGACAAGACAGGGGAATGGATGGCATGTGTGATACTCATATGTGCCTGCCATCGACCGTAAATTCCTTAATCTTGCTTCGGTTGAAAGCCTTGAAAGCATTGTGATGTGGCAAGGAGCATGCTTTGCCAAGAAAAATGATTAGAACCACGAGCTCCATTAATCAAAACTTAGGGGATTGGGTGGTAAGAGACCTCCCCATTTTTTTTCCAAGTATCAGTCACCTATTTGCATTGCTTGATTGGCTTATA
>ML782569.1:143451-154350 GCA_009831015.1 Picea engelmannii | reverse complement strand
TGATGTTCCACATACCACCGAAAATGGCATGACATGTACTACCCATCTAGAATATTATTACCTTCAAATATATTAAAACTTATACAATTATACATTAAACAAACTTGGGTCCATTACCCAAACCTTTGTGCTACTGGAATTCACTACTAGACTTTCTCCAAGGGTTGACATCAATCTACAATATCACTCTCCAATAGTTGAAATCAATGACAACCAACAATCCATAGCAACTATCCATCAACCTAAGCCAACTGTCTGATATCTATGTTTAATCACAATCTAAAGAGATAAGAGGCTTATAACGAGAAAGCCAGAACTAAGGAAAATTCTCTACTAGGGTTTCCACGACTTAGGGTTTCTATAAGTTGCATGCGCTGCCTACTGCAGCGTCAGGCCCTCCTTTGCACCAAAAAGCACGGTATTGTACCCTTGATCTTGGTCGGTCCTGCCCGTGCAACATGACCTCAGATGGAGGCGTAAAAAACCCCCCATACAGGAACGCAGCCACGAATAATAAGGATGGAGTTAGAGCCCGACGACCCTCCTTTGAACCACTGCCACGCCTTAGAGAGAACTTGCTACAAGAAGAACAAAACACTGGTAAAAGTATGGACATGGAAGTCGAGTCCTCGCATCCAAAAGTATCTCGGAACTGGGTACTAGGTAAATGTATACCAGAAGCTCCAATAGCTCCAAAATATGTAATAAAATCCACAAGGGTAGGAGAACATATGCAATTTATGAAAGATCATGCTCTGATAGGTAAATTTTTAGGGATCTAACCATCCGAGTGTTGTGTGTGTGTTATATTCTTTACACAAGTAGTAGTGTTGGGTATGTGTTATATTCGGGAAATGTGTCACATATTTAGGTGGTTTTTCGACACATGGTTTTTGCCGATGGTTTTCTATTTCCGGTTAAGGAATTCGGGTTGTTGACTAATCTAGGTCATTGGGTTAGGATTTTGGATGCCTTTGGCTCCTATATGTATATTGTATTGTAAACAATGTAACACAATGAATGAATATAGAATATGTTGGTTTTCCCGGGTTGGGTTTCCAGGGGAAAAATCTTTGTGTATTGTTTGTATTTGTCATTGTATCTTTTCTGTTCTTTTACTGAAAATCTGTTTGCAGTAAATATTGTACAGGGTTAAAATCTACATTTGGTATCAGATCTTTGTTGGATTCAGGGGGACGCCTTAGTGGTCAAGGGTTTGGATCGGGACTATGATAAGCCTTTTTATAGTGGGAGATCTGTGGTATTGATTTTTCAGGTGAAAAGAAATGGCAAGCAATTCAAAGATGGAGATAGAGAAGTTTAATGAGAAAAGTTTTGAGTTGTGGATGCTCAAGGTGGAAGATCTGTTGGTGGACAAAGATTAGTGGATCATCGTAGATCTGGGTACT
Organism: Picea engelmannii; assembly: GCA_009831015.1. Taxonomy (NCBI): domain Eukaryota; kingdom Viridiplantae; phylum Streptophyta; class Pinopsida; order Pinales; family Pinaceae; genus Picea; species Picea engelmannii. The sequence goes on along the minus strand of ML782569.1, from coordinate 152,941 downwards.
GCACCTATAGGGACTTCAACAGATGACTGGAAGAAGTTGGACCGGGAGGCAAAGAGCACAATTCGACTGTGTCTCTCAGATTCAATATTACATTCAGTATTACTGAATGTGTCAGAGGAAGCTACAACTAAGGATTTAAGGGATAAGTTGGGGAAGTTGTATCAGTCTAAGTCCCTAGTAAATAAACTATTCCTCAGAAAGAAGTTGTATAACTTGAGGATGAGAGATGGAGACTTGGTGGTAGAGCATTTGAACACCTTCAATACTATGGTAAGTTAGTTAGTATCTGTTGAGATTAAAATTTCAGATGAAGATAAATGTATCAGTTTACTGTGTTCTTTACCAGACTCATGGGATAGCCTGGTTGTAGCCATAGGTAGTAATACAACTTCCTTGAAGTTTGATGAAGTTGTTTCATCCTTGTTGTTGGAGGAGATGAGACACAAGAATATGGAAGGACAAAGCACAAAGGCACTATTTGCAAGAGGACGTTCCCAGGAAAGAAATAGATCCAAGTTCTCAAGTGAGAGATCTAAGTCTAAGGGTAGATCTAAATCTCCTGAAAAGTTTGTAAAGGTATGTTGGAGATGTGGAAAAGAAGGGCACTACAAGAAGTAGTGTAGATCTAAAGTTGAGAAAAATAGGGGATCTGAAGAATCTCTTTCTATAGAAGAAAATACCTCCAAGGAAGAAGGAGGGGATGTGTACTTGGATTCTTCAAGCACACATGCAAATCATGAAGCATGGTTGGTTAACTCTGTTGCATCCTTTCATATGGCTCCCCACAGGGAGTGGTTTTGCAATTATGAAAGGTATGATGGAGGTAATGTTTTCTTAGGTGATGATTCGACAACCAAAATCATAGGACGAGGAAAATTCAAGTTGAGGCTCATAGATGGAAGGATTACAACATTGTCTGGTGTTCTGCACATCCCAGGTTTGGCTAGAAATTTGATTTTTGTAAGCAAAATGGACGATGTAGGGGTATAAACAATATTTGAAAAGGAAACCTCCAGAATGGTTCGAGGAGCAATGGTGTTGCTGAAGGGAGTTTGGTTTGGAACTCTGTATAAGCTGCAAGGAAGCACTATTAGCGATGGGTGTAATAGTTTAAATTGTTCTTGATATTGGAGTTGAAGGAGAAAGAACTCCTACAGTCTCTGGAGAAAAGGTTATGATGTGGCATCAAAGACTGGGGCATATCAAAGAAAAGGGTCTTCGACTACTACACGATAAAGGTATGGTTGAAGGTATGTCTAACTGCTCTCCGGATTTTGATTTCTGTGAACATTGTCTATATGGGAAGCAAACTCTGGTAAGATTCCCCTCTGGTGCAACAAAAGGCAGAAGGAATTTTAAAGCTAGTTAACAGTGATGTTTTTGGACCTGTGTCAGTGCCATCATTGCAAAAATCTGTGTACTATGTCTCATTTATAGATGACTTCTTGAGGAATACTTGGATATATTTCCTCAGGATGAAATCTAAAGTCTTTGACAGGTTTAAAGAGTTTAAGGCTCTTGTTGAGAATCAAACAGAGAAAATAATTAAGGTGTCGAGGACAGATAATGGCAAAGAGTTCTATGGGAATGAATTTGAAGAATTCTGTAAGAAGTGCAGTATAGCATAGCAGAAGACTACTCCATATACACCTCAAAAGAATGGAGTTGCAAAAAGGACGAACATGATGTTGATGGAAAAGGCAAGGTGCATGCTCAGTGGTGTCAGGTTAGGGTAAGAATTTTGGGCATAGGTAGTGGGTACTGCATGTTACATGGTCAATAGATCACGCTCATCAACATTGGATGACAAGAATCCGCAAGAGGTATGGACTGGTAAGGAACCTTCTCTCACACATCTCAAGGTATTTGGTTGTGATGCATATGTTCATGTTCCAAAAGAAAACATGAGTAAGCTAGATAAGAAGGCTGAAATGTGTATCTTTATTTGATATAAAGATGGTCTCAAAGGTTATAAGCTTTGGAACTCATAAACTAAGAAGGTAGTGTATAACCGAGATGTGGTATTTAGAGAAATGAAGGACGATGTTAAACAGGAAGTACTACCAAGTAAGGAATAACCAAATAAAATAGAGTTGGATTTAAAGGATGATGAATCAGACTCTACAGAAGAACATGAATCAAAAGAAGAAGATCCCCATACTCCAGTGTTGAGGAGATCGGTTCGAAAAAGAAGGCTACCAGAAAGGTATATTCCATCTAATTTCTGTTCAAATTTTTCTTTGTTTATTACTAATGATGATCCTAGAACTGTCAGGGAGGTAGTGGATTCAAAGGATGGAAATCTCTGGAAAATGGCCATGGACGAAGAAATGGCAGCTTTGGATAAGAATGAGGCTTGGGATCTAGTGGAGTTGCCGAATGAAAGAAAGAATATTGGCAACAAATGGGTATTTAAAAAGAAGCTTAATGCAGAAGGAAAAGTGGAGAAATACAAAGCTCAATTAGTAGCAAAGGGTTATTCCTAGGTTGAGGGAATTGATTTTGGTGACATTTTTTCTCTTGTTGCCAAGTTAACCTCTATAAGATTTATGTTGTTTGTTGTTGTTGAATTTGATTTTGAAGTAGAACAGATGGATGTGAAGACAACATTCTTACATGGGGATCTGGAAGAAGAAATCTATATGAAGCAACCAGAAGGTTATGTTGTGAAGGGAAAGAAGGAGCTAGTATGCAAGCTGAAAAAGTCCTTGTATGGTTTAAAACAATTACCAAGGATGTGGTATAAAAAATTTGATACTTATATACTTAAAAAAATTTGATACCAGGATTGGACAGAGTGGTGGATATACATGGCTTTGTGGATGCATACTGGGCTGGAGATCTGGATCGTGGGAGATCTACAAGTGGGTATGTGTTTAACCTGTTTGGAGGAGCAATAAGTTGGATGAGCAAAAGCTAGGTTGTAGTGGCACTTTCAACTATAGAAGTTGAATACATGGCAACCACTCATGCAAGTAAGGAAGCAATATGGTTACAAATATTGTGTTAAGGTATTGGGTTCGTACAACAAGCTGTAAGGATAGATTGTGATAGTTAGAGTGCAATTTTTCTGGTGAAGAACCCGACTTATCATTCAAAGACAAAGCATATTGATATTCAATATCACTTTGTGAGAGACATGGTTGAAGAAAAGAAATTATTGTTGATGAAGGTGAACACTTTGAAGAATGTTGCAGATTCATTAACAAAATCTGTGATCATTGAGAAGTTCTCTTGGTGTAGAGGATCTATGGGCATTACTGCCCTGGATTGTTGACTATATAACTTTGTAACCCCCTGTATGCAAAGAAAATAACAAGTGGGAGAATGTTGGGTATGTGTTATATTCTTTGCACGAGTAGTAGTGTCTGCATTGTGCCAGTTGCGTAGGGGGGTGCAGGGGCAACGCCCCCAAGAATTTTTTTTTTGCCTCGAGAAACATGTCACATATTTAGGTGGTTTTTCGGCACATGGTTTTTGCCGATGGTTTTCTATTTCCGGTTAAGGAATTAGGGTTGTTGACTAATCCAGGTCATTGGGTTAGGGTTTTGGATGTTGTTGGCTCCTATATGTATAATGTATTGTAAACAATGTAACACAATGAATGAATGTAGAATATGTTGGTTTTCCTAGTTTGAGTTTCCAGGGGAAAAATCTCTATGTAACATTTGTATTTTCCATTGTATATTTTCTATTCTTTTACTGAAAATCTGTTTGCAGTAAATATTGTACAAGGTTAAAATCTACACTGAGAAGGATCTCATAAAATGGATCAAGCACTGGTGGAACCCGAAAGGTGACTATGAACCACAACTAAGCTCAAAAGACTTCTTCACAATCATATTCTATAGTTTGGAGGACAAGGATAGGGTTTTTGAAAATGGTCCCTACTTATACAACTCGACGGGATTGTACTTGCAGTTCTAGATAGATCGATTATGCCCGAAAAAGGAAGAATTTGCCTGTGCCCCAGTCTGGATACGCCTGTATTCCCTCCCCCAGGATTTCTGGCTCGAGGAAATCCTGACAGACATGAGAAACACGCTAGGAAGGTATGTCAAATATTCAGAGGCCACAAAGTAGCGAAAATACATTTCCTATGTTCGAACCTGTGTTTACATGAATATCTTAAAAGCCCTACTAGGATATGTTGCCATAGAGTATCAAGATGAAGAATGGATACATACCATAAACTACGAGCACATTCCCTTCATATGCCAGAAATGTCATGAGAGTGGGCATCTCTTCAGAGATTGCCTCCTCAATGCACCAACACGACCAACAACAGAGGAAGCACAACAAGATGGCTTCACCCAGGTGTAGGGACGCAAGAGGCACACAAAAAAAAAGCCACGCAGATGAGAAACAAGCAAATCCCAACCAAAAACTCCTTTGACACCCTCAACAAGTTACCAGACACAGAGGAGGTGGAAAAACCCCACAAAACTATGTGATGTAGGAGTATCGTCAACGAGCACGCGTGGTAGGACAACCCAACACTTTGGAATCATTTCAAAATCTTAAGCGCTAGAGGTTACTGCGAGTTTTCTGGAGTTGATTGAAAAACAAAAGAAGATCAAATGCTTGGCAGATGAATGATCATAATGATCTGGGAGTTTTCCTTCCGAGTTTTGAATGTAACTGAACTGAGATAGCAGTTAGGGTTTGTTTTCGAGTAGATGAGTAGTTGGGGGAACCCTAAGGACCCTCAGAGATAAATAGAGGTTTTGTATGCCCAATTGAGGCTGCTGCAAGTTAGTTGGAGATAGTGTGAAACTTTCGATTTGCAAGGACTGCAAAGAGATTGTTGCAATGTGTGCACAGTCGCCCACAAGAAGCTAAGTATTGCGTAAGAATCTGTTGCAAGGAGTGCACCGTTTCGAAGAATAGACTAAGTGTCGAGAACGAGACTGTGAAGTGCAAGGAGTGCGTAAAGAGATTTCTTTTGAAGAAATCACTAAGTCTGGAATTCATCAGAGACTCCGAGTTCACAAGGAGTGCTTCAAAATCAAGCTAAGGAGAGATAGCTACCAAGAATCAATAGGAAGGGAGAAATATGTTGAAAATTGCAAAGTGACGGTTGAGATCCCTTCGGAAGGAATCAGGACCATGAATAGCCGTTAGATCTCAAAAAGGCACGGGGAGGTTACATCTCGAAATCCTTCGGACTCCGCATGTTCGAAAGTTTTCATTTGCGGGGGAAGCAAATCTTCCAAAGTTACAGAACCCGAATTCCATCTGGACCATGGATCCGTTCAGAGGAAGTGAGATCATCCAAGGCCATCGGATCTGGGAAAAGTTACGTGATTGTTAGTCGTAGGTTCTTCTGTGAATTTGCAGATAGGAGGATTCGAAGTATCGAGGAGTCAAGAATCCCAAAACACGAAGTCACAAAGAGATCGCCACCATTGGTTGTTGGAGGGAGTGTGAATCGTAGATCTAGTCCCGAGTAGCTCCATCGGTTCGGAGTTCACGTAGAAAGAAACCAACTGCACACTAAAGAGATGAAACCCAAAGTCGTGATGCGCTAGGGGGCTTAGCGCTAGACCATAGCTCGAGGTCACATGGAGGAGGAGGACGAGCAAAAAAGGAGTTAGTGCCCAAAAACTCGGAGTTTGTAAAAGCGCTAAGGAAAGGTTCGCGGGGTCCATAAGCCCTGCAGACAAAGAGGAAAAAAGGCCCTGTGTAAAGCGTTCCAGGTCTATTAAAGACTGAAAAGAGCTAATCCAGCTCAAGAGATCAAGATCCTTGGCCGAGAGGTCATGGACCCTTTGGGAGAGAAGGGGGGTTTGCACCCCTATGGCACCATGCAAAGGAACTAGTAAAGATAAGCAAACCCTTGAGCCAATCTTAGAACAGATCTCAAGCCAGAATCCCCAAGCTTACACAATATCAGGAAAAATCTCAGACCATGATGATGGTGACATCATAATGCAGATAGATGAAAAGGAACTTGAAGACATTGACCTAGATAATCTAGAGGATGCTTTCAACCAAAAAGAACTACAATCCATTCTTGTGGAACAACTCAGAAAAGTTCACAAATTATTCATTTACTCCATAACAGAAGCCACCTCTCACCTAGGTGTACACCTAGAGCCTAATCCAGATCCCAAGAGGAACCAGAAAGAAAGTAAGAGATGGGGGCGTAATATGACACAACAACTAATCAAAGAGGTAGGAAATTTCATGATTAAATAAGGGAAAATATAACGCCTCTCGGAAGGCTTTTTTCACCCTCCATGCAATTAAATATGATGAAGATCATCACTTGGAATATTAGAGGTCTCAATGGAAGATCCAAACAAAGGATTCTTCGAAACTGTGTTAAATCAGAAAACCCTGACATATTACTACTTCAAGAACCAAAAGTGTAGGTAATATGGCAAAAGAAACATTAAGAAGATGCTGGAGGCACTATAAATTCACCTACACCGACTCCAAAGGGGAACCAGGGGGATTATCCATCCTCTAGAATCCAACCACAATAATCTTGGAACTCGCCTATTCAACTGTAGGAACACTCATGGCTAAATACAGAGTAATAGGATCTAGTAAAACATGAGTCATTACTAATGCCTATGGCCCTTAGCTCAACCAAGAAAAATGATCACTTCTTAGACAGTCTTGCCTACATCAACACACTACGAGGACAAGAACGATGGATCTTGGGAGGAGATTTCAACATCATCCTCACCCTAGAGGAAAAAAGTGGGGGTCTAAAATGCCTGGAACAAGATAGTAACAAGTTTTTCCACCGTATAGATAGCCTTAATCTAATTGACATAGAGACAAGGAATGACGCCTATACTTGGACCAACAAGCGAGCAGGGACTCAACACATTGCTAGTCGCCTAGATCGTTTTCTAATTTCATAAAACATAATGCTTGAGGGCCCAATCATCGAGGCAAACATCCTACCAAAGGTTGGCTCAGATCATTGGCCATTCCAGCTTTGGGTAGAGACAACAACAACACTAAAGTTCAAACCCTTCCTCTTTAAGAAATTATGGTTAACCCACCCAGAATTCTCAGAACTTTCCTGAACCTGGTGGGCCAACGCAGAAATTGAACATGGCACGCGGATGTACAAATTCCAACAATGCCTGAAAAATTTCAAACTACAACTTCGGGACTGGAATTAAAATGTTTTTGGGGACATTTTCCTTGCTAAAAAGGCCCTTGAAGAACGTCTGGAGGAGGTTCAACAAGATTGCATGGTCTCGAGATACTCGGAAACCTTGCTACAGGAGGAAATGACTCTAAAGAAACAACTTATGGAAAGACACAAACAAGAGGAGATTCTTTGGAGGCAGAAATATCGGGTTCAACGACTAAAGGAGGGAGAAAAAAAGACAAAGTTATTCTATCACTCCATGATCCACAGATGGCACATCAACCACATCACAAATCTTGAGGACTCATAGGGAAACATTATATTGGACCATGCAAACATTGAAGACGAGCTAGTAAGATACTACAAAGAACTTCTCTTAGAACCCCCCTTTGGATAGAGTGCCAACCATCATAAGAATCACTCAGCACATCCCCACCCTCATCACCTCAGAGCAGAATAAATCCCTCATGAGACTGATCACGCAAGAGGAGGTTGACTAGGCTATCAAGGAATGCCAACAGGTAAGGCCCCTGGGCCGGATGGATTTACCATTGATTTCTTCCATTATTGCTGGCCAATGGTTCGAGAAGAGGTTTGTGCACTAGTGGAGGAATATAGAACCTCAAAGCAATTGCTATCAGCTCTTAACGCCACATTCCTCACTTTGATCCCTAAAGAAGAGTGTGTCACCAATCCAAAGTAATTTCAGCTGATTGCGCTCTGTAATGTCATCTACAAGATCATAACAAAATTCATAGCTCTCAGGCTCAAACCTATACTCCCTTGTATCATCTCCAAGGAACAGTCAGGTTATGTGGAGGGGTGACACATCATGGACAACTTAGTTCTAGTGCATGAAATCAGCCACTTGCTCAAGACTACTCGTACTCCAGGTATGCTCATAAAACTTGACCTCTATAAAGCATTTGATAAATTAAGCTGGAAATACATGCACTCCATCTTTTTATCCTTTTGGTTCAGTGTAGTCTGTATAGACTGGATTATGAAACTTACCTCATCAGCCTTTTTCTCTATCTTAGTTAATGATGTTCCCTCTAGGCCTTTCTCCCCCACCCGAGGCATCCGCCAAGGAGACCCACTCTCCCCTTTCCTCTTTGTGATCATGGCAGAAGGTTTGGGGCAGTATTTGTTCGCCTCAATTGCTAATGGCACCCTATAAGGTCTCTCTATTCACGATCTTCAACCGACAACTTCTCACAACTAGTTTGTTAATGACACCTTACTCTTGAACACCCCCACTACCATGGAATCTTCCAAACTCTGCACCATACTCTCATACTTTAATGATGCCTCTAGTACCACCTTTAATTTGGAGAAATCACAGCTCTTCTTCTTCAACACGCCAACAACAGTCCAACGACAACTCTTCTCCCTCCTTGACATTCCTCGGTGCTCCCTTGCATCCAAATACCTTGGATTACCCCTGATAGAATCAATAGCTCATAATACCTCCTTGAACTCCCTTATCCTCTTAATCTCCAATCGCCTCAGCTCCTGGACCTTTATAACCCTTAATTTCCCTGTGAGGCTTGTCCTCCTGAAATCGATGCTTCAAGCCATCCCGACCTACATGTTTTTAGCTTTGACAGCTCCACAAACAATCATAAAAGGCATAAGAAATCTGTAATGAAACTTCGTCTGGCATGGACACAAACAAGGGAAAACTTGAGCCTTGGTCAGTTGGGATAAGCTCTGCAAACCCACGGCTTTAGGCAGCTTGGGGCTCTGTGATCCAGGGAAACTCAACAGTGTTATGGGAGTGAAAATCTGGTGGCGATGGCTCAAATATCCCCATGAAATCTGGGCGCGACTCTGGAGGCACAAATACACCCCCTATCTACAACAAGAGGAACTTATAAGGCTCAACGATCAGATCCAGGGCTCTAATATTTGGAATGCATTCTGGCGCAATCACCCACTCATCCAAAAGCATGCCTTATGGCAAGTTAGAAATGGACAAAGTGCTCAATTATGGACATACATCTGGAAGCAACTCCTTCCCTTGTAATCACTGGACAACCTAACCCCCTACCAGTCCTACCTTCCAAAGTTAAGAGGCCTTAAAGTAGTTGATCTATGGCTTGACACTGAACACCACACCCCTTGGCGTAGTTGGAAAGTTATTCTTCAAGATCTCCATCTACCGGGCAATTTCTAGATGTAACCTTGGCTAGAAACAATGGGAAATAGGAAAATATGTATTAGCACAGTGATCCAGGTGGATATCGGTGGCCACCCACCTTTTCCAAATGGCTCAAAATGACTTTCTGGCAATTTTGGCAATTTACTATTTTTAGTAGGTTTTAACTTTTGGGGCCATTTTGAGGGCCCAAATGAAGGTTTTTCGAGATC
>ML782569.1:77484-92218 GCA_009831015.1 Picea engelmannii | reverse complement strand
TACTCCTTCTGGACAAGAATGGGCACAATTTGGTAATTGGTTATAACATCTAGACTTGCATGCATAGATGCACCCAATATAAGTAATGCTATGCTTCTAATGGTAGGAAATCGATGGATTCCTTCGCCATAATATCTCAAAACTTTCTCCACATGGCAAGGATGATTTTTCCTCATGAGCTGTAGCTTCTTACATGAGTTTAGAACTCTCATGTATGTGGAAGATCAGAATTATACACGTGGGCATGTTGAATACGACCTTCAATAATTAAAATCATGATTCCACCTTTTAAAATCTTCCCACATGGTTTTACTATTAAATTCATGGCATCTTTCTTTAACTGGTTCCTTTAAATATGAATAGAATTTCATCAGGATTGTATGCTTGGAATTGGAACTTGATGGCTATAATATTCAGTAGCATGTGTTCTATGGTGACATCACCAGTTCTATAGCAACTGCTTGAACTCATGAGACCCTTGCAACTATAAAAACTAGAAAAAGTGACTTAAATGGATGTGTAACAAACATGATTCAATGGTCTGTAGCATGTGAACCTCCAAAACATTATATTTTAACAACTTGTCCATACACGAGTCACCACTTCAAAAGTAAATATAGAATACACTACTTCCCCTAATGTTAATAAAAAATCCAATGAAATACTAAGAAATGCAATGGAAAACACCTTGAGCCTGGATCTCGCATATGAGAATCAAAATGGGTAATACATGGTTATGGGTAAACATAAATGAATTAAAAACAAGGAAAATAAGATGTCAAAAGATGGTAATTTGGTGACTCATCATCTCCCCCAAATTGGATATGTTGCATTTCCTCGTGCATCCTCGTACCTCTGTATCAAACAAGTTATTAGGAGACATACTAAATGATCCATACCAACCAATATGTTATCAATACCCTTCCAATTATTTCCTTTACTATCCAACTGAAAATTATGTTGATAAAATTCATCGACTTCTTGCCCAAGAACATCTTGAAATCCCTTCAGATAATGGCTGATCCATTTTTTTCAAAATTTTGATGAGACTCATAACATCATATTATTATCCAAGCATGCTTGATCCATATAATAATTTATCAACCCATAGCCACCTAGAACTTTTTAGAGGTCTTGTGTGGTCTCAAGAGTGATCTACGGAAAATATACCTCAAAAAACAACATCTTTAGGCAATTCTGCAACAATTTGATATTGGAATTCTATAGCAAGCTGCTACAAGCCTAATTTCGTAGCAACCTGATAAAAAACAAATTTCTCACAGAATGTAATCCGGGTTTTTGAGAAATTTTATAGGCATATATGTTATAATTAATTGCTTCTCCTCTCCAAAAATTATGAACACCCAGTTAATAGATCTTGAGATATAAGAAAATCATCATCTTAGATTTACATAAAAATATCAGCTTGAATAAATGAATCATTAAAATGCAATTAATTACCATGAACCTTTATTTCCTTGGTAGATTATTCCCACATATAATCTCTTCTGATGATAGAGATTCCCTTATTGTTTTCAATTCCCATGGAATACCACCAACCCCACGTATAAATTTGTGTTCGACAACACAAGTATTCCAACAGAGGACGAACACTTTCAGTAACCACTCACACAACCAGATCAAAGATCAACACACTTATATTTTGACGTGGTAAAACCCCTACATGGAAACATCCATGACCCCAACTAATGCGACCACTTAGAGATATTTATTAATGCAAAATAAAAAGATTACAAAGAGATTTTACAATAGAGTTTCTCACAATCGATCATTGACAAACGACCCTCCATACTCTTTAAATAGAGATCATGGACCAATAAGGTGTTAAGCCACAAATCAATGTATCCATTAAGATCGAGGAGCATATGAATCGTCGGATCACGCTATGTCGGGAACATATCATGACCGTCATATTTCCTAACTACGGATGCATACTAATTCATACTAAAGAAACACACTAAGAAACACACTTTACCTAACTACACATTAGTTCAAGTAGATATTAACTAACTCCTAAGTGTCTAAATATCTTAACATTCCCCCTTAAGAACAACTTGGGATAGGATTGAAGGATTTACAATAGTGACACAATAGGAGAAGGAAGAAGGCATTAGAGCCTACCCCCCCTTAATGACAACTTCCTGAAATCCTAACATAGATTGAAGTTTGGAAAACTTCGCTTTTGTAAGAGACTTTGTGAAAATGTCTACAACTTGATCTTCTGTAGGGAAAAAGAGCACTTCAATAACTTGATCATGAATGAGATTTTTGATGAAGTGCATGTGTATCTCGATGTGTTTGATGTGATGATGTTGAACTGGGGCTTTGACGAGCTTGATGGCACTTCAATTGTCACACCAAAGGTTGGTCAGATGTTGTTGTTGGAATCCAAACTCTGAAAGGTTTTGTTGAAGCCACAAGGCTTCCTGACTTGCATTTACTACTGCTCAGTACTATGATTTTGCTAAAGAAAGTGCAATAGCTTGTTGTTTCTTACAGGCCTAAGTGATAGGTCCTGAACTAAGGCTGAAAGCATAACCTGGAGTAGACTTCCGATCATCAAGGTCGTCGACCCAATTTGAATAACTGAAACAAATCAATAAAGGAGTCCCCACTGAATTGTAATGTATCCCGAACTGAACTATACCCCAGACACACAAAAGTATCATTTAGCTACTTTCCAATGGATTTCATGGGGTGTTTTCATATACCGGGAAACAAGACCAACAACAAAGGAAAGATCATGACGAGTATGAGTCAAGTGTAAGAGGCTACTCACTAACTGACGGTACAAGGTGGCATCAACTTCAAGAGAAGTACATGTGGCAACAAGCTTGACTTCAGATTGGAAGGGAGAAGGGGTTGATTTACAATCTTCCATGTGAAAGCGATGAAGAAGGTCACAAGCATACTTAGACTGAGAAATAAATATTCATTCATTGGTTTGCAAAACTTGGAGGCCAAGGAAATAGTTCAAAAAGCCTTAGTCTGTCATTTCAAATTTCTTCTTAAGGCTGGTTTTCACATGGTTTAAAAGTTTTGAGTCACTACGAGTAAGGATAAGGTCATCAACATAAAGGACAAGGATTATGAGATGGCTTCCTACTTTGTTGGTATAGACATTAGGATCATAATGACATCTAGAAAATTCGGTGTCAATAAGAAAGCTGTCCATTTTGGCATACCAAGCTCGGGGAGCTTCCTTAAGACCATAAACAGATTTCTTAAGGTGACAAACAAGTCTAGAGTCATTCTGGACATAGCCAAGAGGTTTTTCCATGTAGATTTATTCTTGCAAATCCCCATGCAAGAAGGCAAATTTAACATCCATCTGATGGACCTCCCATTTATGTGAGGTAGAAAGGGAAAGAACAAGGTAGATGGAATTCATTTTGGCTACTGGGGAAAAGGTTTCATTATAGTCAATTCCTTCAACCTGGGAACATACATTGGTAACTAACCAAGCCTTGTTCCTTTCAACACTTCCATCTGATGCATAATTAGTTCTGTAGACCCATTTACATTGGAYAATTTTTCTTCCTTTTGGAAGAGGTACAAGATCCCAAGTATTGTTTGCCATTAAAGACGATACTCTTCATTCATTGTTGTATCCCAATCTGGATGACCTRAAGMTTTTGAAAATGTCTCTGGATCATGAGTCTCTGAAACTTTAACCAAAAGAGAAGAGGCTYGCTGGAACTTAGAACATGTTCGACGTTGATCTTAAGGATCATCGACAAGATCACCAACTGCTTTTTGTGTTGAACGAATCCATTTAGGAAGTGGTGGTGTTGGTGTTGGTTCAGATTCAATGGACTTATATGGAGGAAGGYGAGCAGGCAGAGGTGGATTTTCATCCTCACTTTCATCATATGAAGAAGAAACTAGAATAGGAACATAAGAAGGCACAAACAYCGAAGATGGCTCACGGGTCGAAGAAGGCACAATTGCCGAATTAGGCTCACARGCTAAGAKATTTYCATCAAATTTAACATCTCTTCTAATAATAATTTCATTACAATGTGGTTGAAGAAGTCTATAACCTTTGACATCTTCAGAATAACCAACAAATATACACTTCTCACTTTTAGGCTGYAATGCTTTCCTTTTCTCATCAGGGATGTGAGGCCATGCTACACTACCAAATACACGGAAGTGACTTACATCAGGTTTAATTTTAGTCCATGCTTATTCCGATGTTATATTTTTAAGAGCCTTTGTGGGAGTGYGCTTTACTATGTAATTTKCACAATTGATGKCTTCTTCCCAATACTTTAGACTTAATCTCTGAGATTGGATCATAAACCAACCCTACAAACACCATCTTTGCATGAAACAAGAGGACGACCAATCACCATCTGTTGATTACATAGTTGTTGTAATGAGCAATAGTTTAGATGGCAAAACCGCTCATGCCAAAGTTTGCTCAAGTCATCGCTATGAGCAACAAAAACTAATGGAAAATATGATGACCCCAATTTGTCAAACTTGTACAAGCTGGTATTATCATCAACAATTACAGTTGCAAGAACATGCTTAGGATATTTTAGATCCTTGATTACAACTTGGTGAGGTGAAAACTCTATAGTTTTACCTTCACTTGAATGAGTGATTTGATATACTGATAGAAGGTTACCTGAAAGACTTGGAACACATAATACATCATTGAAATGACCATTATCTACTTGAACTGTTCTATATCCTACAACACTAAGAGATCTATCATCACCAACAAATATTTTCTTGGTGGCACATTCATTTAGAGCATAAAAAATGGCTTTATTCTCAACCATATGAAAAGAGGCTCCAAAATCTATAAGACACTCATCAGAAGAAGTAGAAGTTGCATTGAAGGAGAAACCAAAAGTAGAAAGTGCATGTCTATGAGAAGAAGAAGAAGAACTAGAATCAATATTGATGTTATGCTTCTTCATCACTGCTTCTAAAGTTGCCATATTCTTGAAACATTTGGACTCATCATGACAGTCTTTTCCACAAAAGTTGCAATGTTTGTCAGTCTTCTTATTTTTAGATTTTGCTCCTTTGTCACTATTAGGAGATGAAGCTGGATGAGTGGGGTTGGGACCCTTGTTTTTCTTGTTGTTGTATTGATGATATTGCTTCTTGGGATTCTTGGGTTTATCTTTCTGCTGGGTGACTAAGGATTTGTTGGAGGTACATGTAACACTGATCCCTCCAAGTTGGACATGCTTATCTTGTTCTCTAATCAAAGAATCATAAAAGGAATCAAGAGTGGGTTTTTGATAAGCTTTCCCTAGAGCATATCTCATGGTATAATAGGTAGATACAAACACATAATATGCACTACCTAGCTTAGAAAGAATAATATAGATGCAACTTTTGGATTTTCAATGAGTTATGGCTCATGTATTCTCTTTAAATTTTTTGTTTAACTTTTACTTGAACCATAACTACTGCAACAAACCAAGATCACAAGAAGAATAACCATGCACAAAAACACAAGAAGTATCATGGGAAACCCTTCTCAACAAGGGAAGAAAACCCAACCAATCCTTTGCTATATTCCTCAAGAGAAAGACCTCCCACATCATCACCAAACCTAGCTCACAAGAGGGTGCTCTAATTCTCATAATTTCAGACCACAACTTCTAAAATCATGAGATGACATAATGATAAGTGTGTTTCCTCAATGGGGATTCACCTTTATTTATATAAGACTTGTCACATCAAATGATGTGTCTATTGGCACAGTAGGGCCGACCTCGATAACTCAAAATATAATTAATAATTACCATACTAATTATCTTTTACATTAATTATATTTTATATTAATTATCTTTTACATTAATTATCTTTTATATTAATTATCTTTTACATTAATTATCTTTTACATTAAGGTGGGACCGACTTGTACCCTTTACATAACAAATAGGGTTATAGGTAAGTCTGACTCTTGAAAACTATAGCAGGGGATCTCATACACCCACTAGTGCTCAACCACTAGGGGCACATCCATCTGTGCTCAACCACATGGATGTCTCTCTATCTCACTGCGTCTCACAGGAGAACCACACTCACTAGTGCTCAACCACTAGGATCACATTCACCTATGCTCATCCACATGCACGTCCAACTAAACAGATCTTCTTTCTCATTGCGTTACACATGAGGGTCATTTGGAGTTCATCATCTCAACTCTCTGCTCAGAGGAAGCTAATGCATCATTTCATCTCTATCTTAGAACGATGCACCCAACTCATGGGATTTCACACATTCACCTGTGGTCAACCACATGCATGTACAACTCAACATATCTTATTTCTCACTGCGTTACATAGGAGAATCATCTAGAGTTCATCTCAAATCTCTGTAAGGAGGAGGCCAACACAACGTTCTAGTTTTGTCTCAGATAGGAACCACACACCCAACTCAGGGGCTCTCTCTCAATTCTATGTTCTAGAGGATGTCTCACACAACTGTAATCATCAACACTCCCTCTTAACTAGGGAGGCATTCTCCATCAGGACAACTCTCACATGAAAGTATTCGAAGTTCGTCTTGGTTGTAATCATCAACACTCCCTCTCAACTAGGGAGGTAATATTCACCAAGCTAGTTTCTCACATAAGTACTCGAATGTCGTATTCACAAGCGGTTCGGTGAAGATATCTGCAATCTGCTCATGTGTAGGAAGATACTGCATGTGTATTTCTTTCCTCTGCAACATGTCTCTGATATAATGATATTTTATCTCAATGTGTTTCTATCTATCATGAAACACATTGTTCTCAGAGAGCTTCACACAACTTTGGTTATCACAAGTAATAATAGGATTCATCTCATGATCAAATAAATCTGTCAGAAGCCACACTGCTTCGCAGACTGCCACACTCAATGTTATATGCTCTGCTTCTACGGTACTCAAGGCCACATAGATTTGTTTCCTGCTGCACCAGGAAACCATGGCCAAATCCAAGGTAAAACAACAATTGAATGTGCTCTTCCAGTCCACTGTACCCTTTTCTCAATCTGTATCGGCATATCCCTGCAAACTCAAGTTCACACTGGAGGCATATCTCAAGCCATATCCAACTGTGCCTCGTATATATCTCAATACATGATTTATTGTTATCCTGTGAGTCTACCTCGATTGACTCATGGATTGACTAAGTACATTTGTTGCATAGCATATATCAGGTCTGGTGTTAATCGGATACATCAATGATCCAATCAATGATTGTTACACATGTGGATCAATCTCGTCTGAATCATCATCATTTATTTTTCATCAAATCCATCACCATCGGTGTAGACATGGATTTGTATTTTGTCATACTGAACTTCTTTAATATCCCCACTGTATATTTTCCTTGACTTTGGAAAAGTCTCATTGGTCCTCTGTCATACTTCTTGTCCCAAGATGTAGTGCATCATACCTAGATCCTTCATCTCGAAATCAGAAGTCAAAGCTTGCTTGTAACAACACGACTTCTTGAACAAGTAATCAAAATCAGGCTCTCGTCACCAACAATGTAATAGTATATATTTGGATCAACAACACTCTTTCTGAAACACAAACTTCATCAAGAATCCATCTATCAGATGTAGTTTCCAACTCATGGATGGTAGTACAAATGGAAGTGCATTGGGCTACTGGATCAATATGTCTCATCATAGTTCACTCCCTTCGCTTGTGATAATCCTCTGACTACAAGTCTCGTTTTGTATTTCTTGATACTTCCATCAGCTGCATGTCTTTCTGCCTCTTGCAAAGTTTGTCAAGCCCAAACATGCCTTTTATGGGCTACTGTAAAGTCGCTGGGAATATCAACTGGAACAACTGGATCAACTGTATCAATGACTATCTCCCTTTGGACTGTTGAAGAGGAAGAAGGTATTGTCTCTCTTTCTCAATTAGTTTGTCTCCTTCTAAGTCAAGTGACTCCCTCTAAAGTCTGAAGGATAAACATCTTCCTTTGTTGTTAACCTGCCTAGAACAAGAAAACGAACGAAAGGAAACAAGACAAGAATATCTCCTAGTGGAGATTCATGAGTACATCTCTAGAATCAAAACATTTTAAGGATCATTGGCACAAATACAACACCTACTTGTAATGTATCAACCTTATAAATGTAGGCATGATAATTTAAAAAAAAAAACAATCAAACTTGGAGTCTTCACTTCCAGTGTGTTGTTCCTTTGAATGCACTGGGATTCCTCTGGATCCATGATTACATCAAGGGTTCCTTCTTCCTGCAAGTACCCTTAAGATAATGATGCAAATAAAGTATACAAGTGCATTCATGAGAGTGTACACCAATGGAGATTATGCTTGTTTGTCAATGTCATGATGAGCAATGACATTCCTCGCTTGTTTGCCCCTGTAGCCACATTACGCTCTACTTCTTTGTTGAGTTAAATATTCTGCTGAGATAGATCTAAATTCTCCACTTGAACTGCTCTAAAAGTTGTGTTAGACTCTTGCTTATAAACCTCTGCCATGTTCTTCCTCAGACTTGCATCAGATTAACCCTGATACTTGTCTTAGATCCGCCCTTTAATTTTCCCTTATAGCAGTCCTAAACTGCTTCGAATTTTCTCTTCAGTACAACCTCATATCTGTTGAATTTTGAGCCTCATGATAGACTTTGTATTGTCAAGAAGAATAACTCAACCTTCTGTCTAAACACTGCTTCAACACTTACCCTTAACTATTGATTTTGCCAACAACCATTTGCACAAAAATTACAGCCTCTTAGCTGCTGCCATAGAAGGTCAATCTTTCATCCATAGAACAATTTAAATATGCCTCAAAATATTTGCTGGAGTACACCCCTCAACTTGGTTAAAAATAGTCCTTAGATTAGGTCTCCAAGCCTCCTTAAATCTACCTCATAAATTGAATTTAAAACTGATTTGAAAGTTGTTTTGAGTCTGCGGTTATGTTGCCTCAAGAACTCCTGGACTATTGGCTACCTCAGATTGTATGGACTTCCTAATACAATCCTGTAGCTATTATGTTGAGCCTCTCCTAGGCAGTGACTACCTTTTCTAGCAAGTTGAGTCACCAGGGAGTAGGTGGCGGCCTTTCCATGCTATCTAGGAAGCTTAAACAGGGTTCGGCCAGGGTCTTAGGCCCGCGACTAGTTTTAAGGAGGGTTACCACAGAGTTGACTAGGTCCAACCCCCTTTAATTTTTACCACAGAGTTGAGAAGAGGTCTGCCTTCTTCCGTCATACCACATGGACCTTTCTTATGGGCTGCGACAACCTTAGAGGCTTGTGAATAACCTCTTCTCTACCACAAAAAATTAAGTGAGGTCCGGCCTCAACCTTTACAATGAAATTAAGAGGGGTCTGACCTCATCATCTACCTCTGAATTTTAAAGAGAGGTTCGACCCTCTTCTCTTCACACCTACAACATAATTTTGGCATCCCTTTACCTTCAACTTTAATGTGCAATGATCTTCTTCAATCCTTCTCTGATACCATGTTGGATTTTCAATGAGCTATGGCTCATGCATTCTCTTTAAATTTTTTGTTTAACTTTTACTTGAACCATAACTGCTGCATCAATCCAAGATCACAAGAAGAATAACCATGCACAAGAACACAAGAAGTATCCTGGGAAACCCTTCTCAACAAGGGAAGAAAACTCAACCAATCCTTTTCTACAGTCCTCAAAAGAAAGACCTCCCACACCATCACCAAACCTAGCACACAAGAGGATGTTGTAATTCTCATAATTTCAGACCACAACTTCTGAAATCATGATATAACACAATGATGAGTGTGTTTCCTCAATGGGGATTCACCTTTATTTATATAAGACTTGTCACATCAAATGATGTGTCTATTGGCACAATATGGCCTACCTCAATAACTCAAAATATTATTAATAATTACCATATTACCTATATTTTACATTAATTATCTTTTACATTAAGGTGGGGCCGACTTGTACCCTTTACATAACAAATAGGGTTACAGGTAAGTTTGACTCTTGAACAATATAACAATGGATCTCATACACCCACTAGTGCTCATCCACTAGGGGCACATCCATCTGTGCTCAACCACATGGATGTCTCTCTATCTCACTGTGTCTCACAGGAGAACCACACTCACTAGTTCTCAACCACTAGGATCACGTTCACCTGTGCTCATCCACATGCATGTCCAACTCAACAGATCTTCTTTCTCACTACGTCACACTGGAGGGTCATCATCTCAACTCTTTTCTCAGAGGAGGATAATAAATCATTTCATCTCTGTCTCAGAACGATGCACCCAACTCATGGGATTTCACACGTTCACCTGTGCTCAGCCACAGGCACGCCCAACTCAACAAATCTTCTTTCTCACTGCGTTACACAGGAGAATCATCTAGAGTTCATCTCAACTCTCTGTAAGGAGGAGGCCAACATAACATTCCAGTTCTGTCTCAGATAGGAACCACACACCCAACTCAGGGGCTCTCTCTCAGGTCTATCTCCCAGAGGATGTCTCATGCAACTGTAATCATCAACAACAATGCTCTTCCTACAGCTTTATATTACACTCTTCGCATAAAATTCTAAGTGTTTTAAACTTAGATATATATTTTTCAATACAAGAAAAATAATTTGGACTTAATGTCAATATCTAATTTTCTAATTGATGTGCTCGAATAATATTGTGTTTACCAAACACATATTCAAGATTTTCCCAAGCTTCATCGGGGTCATCAATTTCTTGAAGGTGGAACCTTAAATTAGGAGAGATGGACATTCTGATCAATTCACGTGCTTCACCATTCCTATTAACCCATTTGACTTTCTTTTCATCATCAATGTGTTCTTTTTCCTTTCCCAAGGTAATCCGGTATAGGTATTTACCTTTTAATAAATCCTCCATATGGGATTTCCATTAGAAGTAGTTGGTGCTCATAAGCAACATATCACTGGAAGAAGCCATATTAAATATGTAGATAATATGGATTTAAAAATTGAAACTGTTGATATGAATGGAAATATCTTGAAAAATTAGGCAGTTTTAAAAAAGTGACACTGAAAATGGACTTCGGATGTGAAAGTTATGTACTCACTTTTACAAATAAGTTGCTTTATGAAGTGACCCACTTTTATAAAAAGAAGCGGGAATCACTTTTACAATGAAGTTACTTTATAAAATAAAGTTGCATGAAAAATAAATAACTTTAAAATAAAAGATTAAAGCTACTTATAGTGATTCACTTTTATACTTGTAGTGAAATACACTTTACAATGGATGCATGTTTTTTTTCAAAAAAAGTAACAAAAAAGAGATTTGAACACAAGACCTCTTACTTAATAAGGCACCTTTTAACCAAGTTATCTAGCAAAACATATTGTGTTGTTTAGAAGTAGGATTGTTGTTGTTGTTGAAGACAACCTTGGAGAGCGTGATAAAAAAAAACTCTTTTGTTGTCGTTGAAGACATCCTTGGAGAGTGTGCTAAAAAAATATCTTTTCACACGAGATTTTTTTTGCTTCTCGATGACAACAAGGGTTAGATTTCAGTTAGCTTGCCCAAAAAATGCACCTTTTCCCATCTGTTTCTTATTTTCCGAGATCGCACAGGGCGCAGGGAAAAGAGCATACGCAGATCTAAAAGAGTAGCAATCCAGAAACAAACAATATAAAACCAAAATAAAACTGAAATAATATTTTGCAAAAAATTAAAAAGGGCGTATTTAGGTTTTATACCTCCCGATTTGACTGTAATGGCTATATCTTGGGCAAACAAAAGCCTTTTTGAGTGAAATTAAAAATGTTCATGACTGAAACGAGCGCTCCAGGCACAATGGAATAGTTCTCGCATCCCAAAATTGTGCAGAAGTGGTAGAAAATAGAGACGAGATAACTCGACTTCATGCTCTCGATCTACAATATGAGTGGGTATTCAAACAAACTCTGATACCATGTTTGAAAACACATGTATTCCAACAGAGGATGAACACCTTCAATAACCACTCACACAACCAGATCAAAGATCAACACACCAATATTTTTACGTGGTAAAACCGCTACGGGGAAACATCCACGACCCTCTCCAACGTGACCACTTGGAGCTATTTATTAATGCAAAAGAAAAATATTACAGAGAGATTTTACAAGAGATTTTCTAACAATCGATTATCATGGACCAATAAGGTGTTAAGCCATGAATGAATGTAGTCTCTAAGATCGAGGAGAGTATGAACCGTCATATCGAGGACCAATGAACCCTCCATGCTCTTTAAGATAGTCTCTAAGATTGAGGATAGTATGAACCGTCATATCGAGGACCAATGAACCCTCCATGCTCTTTAAGATAGTCTCTAAGATCRAGGAGAATATGAACCGTCATATCGGTGACCAATGAACCRTATGAACCCTCCATGCTCTTTAAATAGAGATCATGGACCAATAAGGTGTTAAGCCATGAATGAATGTAGTCTCTAAGATCGAGGAGAGTATGAACCGTCATATCACTCTATGTCGGGAACATATCGTGACCATCATATTTCMTAACTATAAATGCATACTAAAGAAACACACTTTTACGTAATGACACATTAGACCAAGTAGATCTTAACTAACTCTTGAGTGTCTAAATATCCTAACACTTTGCATATTTTAAAAATGCACTTTCTCATGTATAAGGTTTGATCCGTCTGCAGAATTTGCAATAATTGTGGATGCTTCGAACAAAAAATTGGAATATTATGTGCAAGTTGATCCTGAGGTTGCACAAAAGACCATGTAAAAGAAAGAGCCGATGGGGAAAGTGTTTGTTGCAACTGTCTTAAGAGATTAACCATCCACACAATAGTATTCTTCGTTGCAAGATCTTTTCCAACACATAATACCTCTACAAATACATAAACAATTTTAGATAAATATAGATTTTAGGACCCATAAGCTCTGTAATATACCTCTCAACCACAAAACGCAATTGTTCATGAACATATCTTATAGCACCCGCTTGACATTGTTTAGCTACATCATAAAAAAATGCATATTGCAATTCGTCTCTCTTCTGTTGTTTAATCTTTCTCCAACATTGTAGGTCCTAAATATGATATTTCTTTGCCAAGATTTTGCCAGAGTGTTGTAAAGAAGTCATTTTTAGAGACTGACATCATTACATGATGCATGGCAACAAATGCTCTTGCAACTATGTTTGATAAGGAAAGGGTTAAGAATAGTGGCGCACCAAAAAATGCAACCTGTAAACAAAAGGTTCCTTACCTAGTTTCTTCCTTCAAGTTGACCATAAAAGGAGGCTGTGCTCACATTCCTTCATCAAGACAAACTCAATCTCTCATAACCCATACACAAGTTTTCTAAGCTTTGACCTCACATATGGGTTGGTAGCAAAATATGTAAAATGCTTCCTACACAGTCTAATACCATCGCTTCAAATATTAGAAACAATGCTACTATAAAGTGATTGATTCATGGTATCACTCGAGGTCTGAAAGTCATTACTTTGGTAGTTTAAAATATAGTAACATAGAGTTTAAACAGGGTTTTATCATAAATCCCATGCCAAAACCATGTTAAGTATGCGCTAACTCAAATTAACAGGAGAGGAACATCCTTATCAAATGCAATACCTCTAACATGATTGGCAAATGGATTATATGTACACAAGATGATTCTTCAACGAGAGCTCCTTCTCCATGACTACTACCGATAGTCTAGGGGTGAAGGTGATGTTGTTGGATCACTTCTTAAAAGTACCTATGCATTGAAGATGAGTTTCGTTTCAAATTACCTTGCAAATTTGAATACAAGTGTTGTCTCCATCCAAATCCTTGAATGTTAAAGGTAAACCACATTCTAGGGTTTTAGGACTTCAAACCTTAGGAAGACATCTGAATAAGTCATCAAGAGATGCCTTAAATTTCCTGTCTTCTTGATCAATAGAGAGTCTTCTTGGTCAAGTAGCCCTTTAGTTGAGATTGTTGATGTTAGTAGCTTCCACCATTGTCTTGAAGATATCTCTCATACCATGGTGGATGCTAGTCCACGTATATCATTTGATTTCGCTAATTTATCTCAAGTTGATGGTTGCTTGAAGTATGAGTCCAGAGAGGCTTGCCAAGACAATGAGACACTTTGTTCTATGCCAATGGTTATGTCAGGCCCACCTTCTTTTGGTATGTCTTCATGAAACAACAAGTATTTTATTTTTATATGTGGGAAAAAAATGTTTTTTTTCATTCTCAAAACTTCCTATGTGCTGGGGTAATTTTGAGATCATTTATTCTATGCATGTTCACCATGTCAAATATTTTTCAAGCATTGTGTCATCTTGCAAGTGGGATCTTTTAAATAAAGGATGTTTTTCAGTCCCTCTTATGGTGAAAATAAGCACTCAAATTTGTTCAATCTTTTACAAGATTCTAATTTGAAAGATTTTTTTTGAATAAATTTCTTCTAAGTTTTGATCTTGCTGTCCCATAAACAGTGAATGGAAGTTTTGAGTATTAATTTCTGCCCATTTGAAATTAAACCCACTTCAACTCCTTGTAATTTCTTTGGATGATAATTTGTTCATGGGTTGGAGATATCCAAATGATTGCTTACCCATTCACTGTTTTCTTTGGTTACTTTCAGCTGACATGATTTTATGTATAGATTTTTCTTAGCATAGTGAGTTTGGCTGATTTTTTCCTTTGAGCTGATTGCTTTTGTTAAGCCCTAATATTGGCTCATTACCA
>ML782569.1:15655-71682 GCA_009831015.1 Picea engelmannii | reverse complement strand
AAGTCACTCGTTCTGGTTACATTCTTGAGTATTTTGATTTTTATCATGGCTTAGTATTGTTTTCTTATCTCAATATTGAAATCATTCAATTGCTTGGGAGTTGTAAATACCTTGATGGTAAATATCAATGCAACTTCTAAGGTTTTAAATTTCAAGTTTTCAACATCTATTTTAAGACACAATAACACATTTCAAGATGTGAATTTATGGCGGGCTGTAACTCATCAATTTATTGGGCCCCACACTCTTCAACATTCCTTGAACCCAAAAAATCAGTTTATTCATAACTTTGAAAGATAAGCATGTTTGGGTTATATTGGAACATCTTTTATTGGATCCCTCTTACTCATGAGTTTGCTGATTTTATTTTTTAGATTATATGTCTCATTCTTCTAAACTAAAAACCTATCTAGTGGAGAGACAAGCTACACACTCTTCTTTTTTGTTTCATTTTCTCCATATTCTATGCCATATGCAAGCTTGAGGAAGTGAAATTTTTGGTTTCTCTACTTGGAACACTATTGGGAACTTGAGGATATCAGTTTCATGGATTTTTCCACCACGACAAACATCAACTTATCGCCAATTAGAAATCAGATCTTACTCACTTAATTCATTTATGATTTCTAATTCTATCTTTCATTTATGATGGGCGAGTCAATCCATCTAAGCTGTGACCTGATATTATTTGCACCTTACCAAAGTGTCTTAATTTCTATCATTTACATAATGATTTCCTCTTTCCTCTCACAAGGTTGAAGATGATCATACAAATGTTTCACATCATTATCATTAATAATAAGAGGAAACACATACCTTGGGGGTGCAATGTGAATAAATTTTGAATCAGATTTTTATGACTAAGGTTTGTTGGTGGACTAGTATCTTTAGAGGATGGATGGAATTAAAGTCTTATGGTCCTATTTGTTTGAATTGATTGAGTCTGATTGTAGGAGAAAGACATTGTGTCCAGGGATACAAATCTCACATCAATCAATGACACTAAGTCTCATATCGAAGGGAATATTTTGGGAAAACACATCATTACTATTTCTCAAGAAGAAGGTTGTGATATTGACTGAATCAATGAAAGAAGAACACTTGAATGACTGCACTGGCATTATTCACTTGCATAAGTTTTATGACAGTCAATATAGTTTAAGTTTACATTAGCTTAGCGTGTTTTTCTTAGGATTGGTTTTAATATTGGTCTTTATTTTTCTTTTTTTAGTTTAATTTCATTTTAATAAGTTAGTCATTTAGAGGAAGCATTTTTCCAAAACTGTCTAATAACTGATCATACCATTCTCTTTTGTTATGAAGGTTGGGAAATGACTTGTGCAACCAACTACTCAAGATTTTTCTTTTGAAATGAAAGAAACTTCGGGAAATGTTAATCTAAACTTAGCTGCTTAGATTCCTTTGTAAAATTTTTAATTAATCAACCAAGATTCTCACCAACTCAACAATTGATCAGAACTATAGTCTCATTCATGCATTCACATGTTGGTCTATGATATAGTTGATATTTGGAGTCCTTTTCATGATTATTTCTGATGACCTACAAAATTATAATGTCTCCTGTTTGCCTCATCAGATTGAATCATGTGAATCTTTGGGATTAATTATATCTTTTATGGCAAAGATAAATTGGTGCTTTGGTGAGAAAAATGGAATGTAATTTCTGTTATTAAAAAAAAACAATTATTTTCAAGTGTGCAAAGGACTTGTTCATGCTAATAAATCTAGAGAGCTTATGGGTTCGTGGAATGCTTCATGTAATTGAATTCTTTAAAATCTGTTTTGACTAAACCTCTCCATTAACCCATTTTTCTAGATTCCCAGAATATTTTTCTTGTTTCACTAAATAGCAATTGGATTAGAAGATTCTGTTGCGATTTTTTTCACTAGGTTATGACTTCTTGTAATCTTGCTGGTTCTTCATTTCATATCTTTACCCTAGGAATTTTTTTATTGGGCTTGGTGTTGAATGGTTAAAATTTCTTGACTAATTATTTCCCTTGGCTTACTTTCCAAGATTGCAATAAAAATGCTTTCTTTGTTGCGAGCATTATATTTTTTACTCGATGCTGGGTTATCTCCATATTTTTTAGCTAGTTTTCATTCTTCTTTGATGAATGAAATTGTAGCTTTAGGACTTTTTTTAGTTTAGTTCTCTTTTCATCAATTGAATTCGGTTTTAGCACTTGCTTTCTGCTTGTACCGATTGCTTCCATTTTTTAATTTGAATGCTGGTATATTTCCCAAGCTGATCTGACTTCTTAGTTCACCTTAAGGATTAATCTTTAAATTTGAGTGAGGGGTTGGTCTAATTCTGGTCACATACTAAAGAATTTTTTTACTAGTCATAACATGCATGAGCTGCTCTATCTGAATGAACATTCATGAAGTTCTTAGATGTAAGTATGGATTGATAGTTTTTGTGGAACACATGTGCCTATTGAGCATACCATGATACTCCATAAGCATGAGAAAATGTCTATCTACCATTTTCTTTGATCTCCATTCACTTCATATTAATAAAATGGCCAATACTATGATGGTTTTTGGGGAGACCTGTGGGTTAAACTAAAATGCATAACATCTACTCAGCAGATCAAATAAAATCTCGTATCACCCTGCTTACTTCACACCCTATTTGCATATGCATATATGTATAAATATAAAAGAGTGAGCATAGTTTGAAACAAAATGAAGTTGAAAGCACTATTAATAGTGTGGAAAGTACAAGTAAACCCAACGAGGCTATGCTTGTATGGTACTGAGGCAAATTCATCGGGCTATGGACACTTGTTGGCAGCAAAGCAATGTTGGGAAAAGAGAGACGAGGAACACACTTATGTAGATGCTTTCTTGTTATAAAAGTGAAAACCCATGGTTAAACCAAATCCAATAAGAAGTGTGTAGCCAGTAAGAGAATTTACCTCACTAATTAGCTCTTCGAAAAATGTGTGTTAGATTACACGTACTAAAAATATTGGGTTATATCTTTTAGAAATTTGGCGTTATTACGGTATTCATGATTATTGGAAAATTGTTTGCAGTTTGTTGAGATTATCTTTAAAATTCATATTTGAAGTAAAGGCCCTAGACTTCTACTGACAAAGATAACTAGTTCTTCCAATGTGTCGCCATTTGTTGAGGCCATGACACACACCCTTTACTTTTTCTTTTTTAAGCAAAAGGAACCTCCCCCCAACTAAGATTTCAATCCTAATGCTTATCCTCTACTATTTGAGCCTAATTTTTATCCTTTGTCTACCTTGAGGGAGTTGGGGGTTTGATCTTGATTAATGATTGTCTTTGAGGAGGTTTGTTTTTGAGGACTTGCTGAATGGATAACTTAAATGAAGAACACATGTACATTTTGCATCCTCTTAATTGAATGATTTTATGCTTCCATGTCTTGATCATACTCTTTAGTTTCGAGCACTTGAATTGAATCGCAAGATCACTAATCCTTCCTTGAGTTTGAGAAACGACACATGTAGTTTTCAAGAAACTTATCTACAACCACCCAACACTCATTTATAGGTTTGCTTGAAGGCATGGAATATAATGTTTAAGGTGTATTGGCAAGTGTCCTTTTAATCACATAACTGATCTAATCTTTTCTGTGGTTGAAGGAGCGGGTTCGTAGGGCCACTTCATTTACATGACCACTCCAGCCTTGAAATTCATGTGGAGAATCTTGTGATCTTATTCTTCTTTCCTAGACATATTTCTATGTGGATGTTGTCCGTCGTTTGAAGCCAAAAATCAACATTATTGACTAAGCCTTGTCTTGCCCAAACCTTAGCTAGATTTGTTTCTATCATCGAAGCATTGATGAGGTTGGAACCTTGATCCTTATCTGGAACTTTGTTTCTTATTAGTCTCCCCCTTATCAGGAAGCAAATTACCTTAGCTTGCAGTTGCCCTGAGGTCTGAAGCTTGCAAGGCTATTGGATCCACCTTTCCTATGGTTCTATCCTACGAGCTCATCGAATTTACTCTATCAGGAATCCTCGTTTGGAGTGTTAAGTGTGCATTGTGTTAATACTAGTATGAAGCCTGAAGGATGAAATCCTATTGGGCTCCTTTCATTTGGCTCTTCTCATTGGGTTGACCGAGTGAAGTTCCTTGCGATTTTCCTGAGGTCTAAAAGGCGTAAACTTCTTCAGACTGATCTCTACCGGGTTCCTCTTTTGGCCTTGCCTCTCTCTAGAAACCCAGGTCCAAGGCCTATCGAGCTTCATGGATGTAGTTCCTTGTTGTGTCATCACCCAATCCTTGTTCACTATCTATCGTTATCAACATCACACATTGTGGCCTGGCGTATAAACCTATTGCTTGATCTAATCATATTCCTTCTCTTTGCAATCTTAGCAGGTCTTCCCTTTGAGATGTTCAACTTGACTGGATTGACACGTGTCTTGCGTCCTGTTGGCATTGATCTACGTTTATCAGATGATTAATTATTTGTGACGTTTATTTGTCGCATGACGTGTCATTTTTTTTTCTCCTGGTTGCTTTCCATTCATCACATCTGAATATGAGTGTTCTTGATCATCATACCACCTAACTACCCGCATTGACACCTAGTTACTCGAAATGTACTTAATTTACCTTGCTCCTATTTTTTTGGGTCCCTAGGTGCGAATTCCCGACTAGTGTGGAACCACGACGAGAATGGAGTCCTTACTTGTGTGTAACTTGGCCTTATTTTCCTAATTTTTATTTTTATTTTTGTATATATATTTTATTTTATGTTTTATTTATTTATTTTTGTATTTATTTATTTCCATTTATATTTTACCCTTGGTTTTGCAAAACCACATGGTTTGATTGCACATGGTATTTGCCTAAGGTTTTTATTCCCCATGGTTTTTCCTAGAGTTATCCTAGACATTTATTTTTACATGGGGAAAATCAAGTTCACTTAATTTTTTTTTTACATGGGTCAAATATGTTTTTACATGGATCAAATTTGTATTACATGAATAAACTGTTTGTTACATGGTGTGTTTTGCATAAAACCCTAATGTATAATATGTACATTCACATTCTCACTCCCCGTAAAATTAGAAACAATTTGACTTTTCATATATATATCTATATATTTTATTTCTTTTTTCATCTTGATTTTTTTTTTCATTTATCCCCTAAGTTATAGGTTATATATTTTCATTTTATTTTCTTATTTAATTTTTTCCCCTCACTCATTAAAATTCAACGTAATATTTCATGAGACCTCTCCCCAGGTTACTTCTCATTGGTCTTCATCTTTACATCATGGTAAATTCCATTAAGAATTACCAATAAGACACACCTCCCATCTCCATGGAATCCCTTTTTCTCGAATACCTTTGGGAAATAAGTAATTATTTCATTAATAAATCAAGCCTACCTCAACACTTACACATCGAGAATGGTATTATTTAATATTTTTTTGGGGAGAGAATTAACCATCAGAATGATCCTGTCAGACTCCACACTTTACTCTTCAAGTTCATGTCCTGACCATTGGACTCCGATAAGTTCATCAGACTTGGTCAAAATTACAATACAATCCCTAGGTCCCATTCGTTCTCTAGGTTCTTATACAAATTAGCTAAGGTGGATAAAACTATATTAACCACTCACTATTGAATTCCCTCATGCATGTGGTTTAATCATTTTTAGGTTGATGATCAACGACCTAGATTCACCCACAAGTAGATCAAAGGCTGCTGAGAAATGATTTTCAAACTGACATATCTTGAGCTGCAGGTGTTGGAATTGAGCCTATGATCCCTTGTTGGAAAGGTATCGAGACGAAGAATGCATTGGGAGAGGACATCCAACCAAAAAAATAATAATGGTAAACATAAGGTCACAAATTTGGGGGGTGGGTGGGGGGATTGACTGTGAAAACTTCAAACAACCATATCCGGGGCTACAAGTAACAAAATTAGGCCCAGGATAGCTCACTGGAAATCTAGAAGAGAGCACAATAGGCTGATACCACAAGTATTGATACATTGAGTGAAAAAATTCTCAGAAAACGTAGAAAACAGAAGAGGCATGAATTTAATTGGAAAACGGGTTGTGCATTGTTTAAACAATCGTATATTGAGCTACATGAGTCGAAATAGGATCTGCAAGGGAACATTAGAAGGATGAGACAAATAAAATGAAGCTAGGATGATATTAATCAATAGAATAACATAAGGAGTGGTCCTAATAACTCGAAGAACATAAGAAGACACCAGTGGGCAGAGTTGATAATATATTTTGAAATAAATATCATTTTTGAACTGCCTTAGGGAAAGGATAACCACTCACGAGTCTCTTTATCTTTTGTTTGTAACACTCACATGTTCATTTTCAAAAGTGTAACAAAAATTCAAAATGTAAAATCACAAAATGAAGAGAAACGAAATGAACAGTCACAAGAGTTGAGGAGTCTCTCTTGTCTTATAAAAGAGAACTTGTTGGATGTAATATGGGACTTTTCCCCATTGTATAGATTGAGAATACTATTATTTCTATATATATGAAGAGCATAAGCCATTTTGAAGTCATAACTGTGTCAAATGCATTTGGGACTACTCCATAAATGTGTTTTTTTTTTTAATTTTCTCGAGTGCTGATCATATGAACTATTTCCGTGCTTAGTATTTAGAATGCTTAGGCTGTTGTGATTTACAATGAGTACATGGATGATGTTACAGGTCTCCTCTTCAATTATTTGAGATGATATTTGAAATATTATTGTTTTAACATATTCTTGGCTACTATGAACCATTTCCGCTGTCAAAATATCATTCTAAACTGTGCACATCTATTAGTTTTTCTCTCGTAGGATAGGTTAGAAGTAGTTAGGTTAGATTAGTTTGGTTTTAGTTTCGAGTAGGTTTAGAATTAATTAGAACTATTTGGGGGACAATTCACTGTCTTTCCCCTTTTTCTTCTTTTAATTCTTATTGGCAACCATGCCCACATACTGGTCATAAATGCTACACCAAACACAAGTAGGTCTAATTGGGACTTGCCATAAGACATTCTCCCTTACCTACTTGACAGGCCATTTGGACCCGTCAACAAGTGGATTTGTGAAGCACTACTAAGAGTAGAACCATACTGCAATATTTGTACCACATTATTGAATGTTTAGAAATGAAGGAACTGTGCTAGACAAGACTAGTAGCACACATGTAACAAAAGAAACCTTTGATGGATTGGTAGTAGAAAGCTCTCTTTATTCAACAACTATTGAAACTATAAAGGTAGTTGTAATGTATCGAATGCTTAAAATATCATAACATAACATAAGTACACACCATGTATAGAACGTGAGCATGGAGCACAACTCCAAGGTAAATAAGTTATACAATAACTCCTTAAATAATAGGAGAACCCCCTCCACATCACTAGATATATTTATACATCACAATTCACATCTCTATTATAATGAATACATGATCTCTATATATACCTATTCACACATGCACATGAGTCCCCTTTACTATTAGGCCGATCCTATTACATATATATTTACACATTACATATACATTAGCCCCATATATGCCCCCCCTCCCCTTGGGGTCATATCATATACATTTAATCCTATATATTCCCCCTTTCGTTCATAACATAGTACCCTCCTTCAAAAAGCTTTGTCCTCAAATATTTGCAATTAAAGGCTTCACATATGATGAAACCAAGTAATATGATTTTCTTATGTTCCTACTTTCTTCTTTTCATTGATGATGATCCATCCATCTAAAATCAATTCTCTTCGGTCATAATCCTTGATGGCTAGTTATTCCATATTTTTCTTTCTTTTGATTCCACGTATTGTTGTTGAAGCTTCTCCAATTTGTACTAGATGTTGGTCTATGATAATATCTTGTTGAATAATGGTTTTGTGATTCCATATTCCATGAATATTGATGAATATTCCATCTTCTTCCTTGATGATGTTGATATTTATCTTCTTGTCTTCCTTGAAATCTTTCTTGATAATGAGGGTGTCGATATGGTTTCACATTTGACGGTTTTTCTTCATTGTGCACACCCATTTCATCTATCTTCTTTTCATAGAGAGTGCAATCCTCTATCCTCTTTGCTTGGTCTTTGATTAATCTAGCCTTGGATATGATACCATCATATTTGGAATGTACATCCTCTAGATGAAGTTCATCTTCTTCAATTATCTTCTGGTGACCTTCTTGAATATTGTCTTATTTCTCCTTTTGGAGCTGTAATGTCACCCCATTTATCAAATTTTGACGTCCTTCTTCAATTCTGGATTGCATTTCTGATTTTACCTCATCAGTATTTAGGGATTCCTCAACCTTATTGTAAATTTCCTCTGGACGTCTTTTGGTAAATTCTTCATCCAAGATTGTCGTTTCTTCTTGATTTTGATAATTCTTTTTTTCTTCTTTCAATCTTTTAACTTCATCTAGTTGGATTTTTACTATGGTTTCGTTATCTACATATCTATTCATCTTTATTTTTCAAATCTTCCCTTGACTCATTTTTTTCCAACTTTTTATTGCTAATATAGTCTTTCTTTATGTTCTTAATCTCCTTAATGAGCGATTCATTAAGGGATTGCATCTTGGCAAACTAATCATCTTTCTTAATAATATATTTTCTAAGTTCTTCATTCTCCTTTTGCAATTTGGAGATTTTTTCTTTTGATTCCTTTAATTCCACTTGAATTTCATGCATCTCCTCCATTTTTTAATCCTTGATGCATTTATTTCAGAAGTGTTTTTCAAAAATTTCCCATGTGGGGGAGAGTTTAGAACATTCATCAAGGCTATCCCACCACTTAAAAGCTTCATTTCTCAAGTACAATCCTGCCGTCAAAGGTATCGATTTTTTTTTCTTTATCATCCTCAACCATTCCCCAAGATCGATTTCATATTTATCTTCATCTCTTGTAAATTTAGGTATTTCCATTGATTCTCAAGTGAGGTCTAACCCCAACCCTCAAATTACAACTTCAATATATTAAGGATATTGATATCAAATAGATATAACAACTTTTCCCATATGATATTATGCGTTTCTCTTTCCACTGGATTTTGAATCTCGTCAATCAGACACCTTGATCAAAAGTTATGATAGTTTTAAGCAAACATACCTTTGAAAACCTTGTTTTGTAGTCTGTCCTTTTGGACGACCTTCCTTTTGATGTATTTCTGAAATTTTGACCCTTATGAATCTAAAATTTTGATGTATAGTACTATGACATGTATTCTCTGCAATGACATAGTTTTGACCAAAATTAGGTGTGCCAAAAGAAAGTTATGGTGACTTTCCCAAACCTTGCTGAATTTTTGGCCTATTCTATAGAGCGAACTTGTATAGAATGCCACACGTCCAATATTGGATAAATGATTATGGAATTCACACCTAAAATACTACAGACTATCCTATTTCCAATGCAACTAGTCTCACAGAATTTGAATCCCCTATGAAGGAAATATGCTTGTTTTACTCAAAACACCTGTTTGAGACTAGTTATAAGACTAGTCAAAAACACTATCTTCCACATGGTATATCTCCGAAAGTATAACTACCCAGAATTTGAAATTTGTACCACAATTACCTCTCTATGTCTTATAAATAATATCTAAGTTTGTCTTTCTGAAGTGGCCCTGAAAAAAAGTTATAGTGAAAATTTGAAAATGACTTGCTTGATGAAGCAAAACCCCAGGATCAACGATCTAATACCAAATGTAATGTACCAAATGCTTAAAATATCATAACAGAAAAAAAGTACACACCCTGTATGGAATGTGAGCGTGGAGCACAACTCCAAGATAGATAAGTTATATAATAACTTCTTAAAGAATAGAAAAACCTCCTCCACATAACCAAACACATTTATACATCACAATTCACATCTCTACAATAATGAATATATATATATATATATATATATATATATATATATATATACACACACACACACACACACACACATACACACACATACATGAGGCCCCTTTTATATTTGGCCAACCCTATTACATATATATTTACACATTACATGTACATGCCCCATATATTCCCCCCCTTGGAGTCATATCATATACATTTAACCCTATATCTTCCCCTTTTAGGTCATAACAATAGCGCAACCTTGTAAATGGGCCAAGTTACTTTATAGGGTGGTTCAGGAGCAGGTGGAGCAAGAAGTTGTGGAGCAAGGTGTTATAGAGGTTTTATGAAGGGAAGAAGTAGGTTGAAGTTGTGATGTGATATACACGGTTACATAAATAATATTTTGAGGAAATTGTTGACTTTCAAAGTTAACCACATAAGCAAAGGAAACTTTAATAACTTCAACAAATAATTTGAGCTAGGAAAGATGCATGAGCATGCCGTGGTGCTTTAGGTCTTCTTGAAGGGGTCTTGTTCAACAATGGAATTACTGGTGTAGCAATGGGACTTGTCTTCTATAGCACTGGTCTTCAATTGATTCCCAAAGAAATTCTTCATTTGTCTTGTACTCTGTCCATTTGCAATGTCCTTGTGTTGTAGGTCAATAGCTTGAACACTTGTATACAAATTTCCTAGGAACTTGTTCTTCAGACATGGTTCACCCAAAAAATCAACATTACATGATAACACACTTATTTTCATGTCTTGGTGATATGCCCATTTCATGAAAGTTTGCCTTCAAAAATCACTTGTTCATGGATTGACCTCCATGATCCTTCTTTGACCTGCAAAAAAACTAGCATTTTTCCTACAAAACAAGGTGAGATTATGGAGGAAAAGAGATATGAGGACTTTGTTCCTCATATAAAACATCAAAGTATTACAAATAATCCGTATAAAATATATCTCTTAAAGGATTCAATTTTTTTTTCATTGTTACCTGATGAGGAGTGGTGGGTAGTCTAGAATACCCGTCAATGTTTTAATAGTAAACTCTTCATTTGATGTTAGATTAGAGTGATTCAAAAGACATATTGAAGTGTATTAATAGAGCTATATCAACTATAAATAAGTTTTGAAATGATATGTCAAACAAGCTAAGAAACAAGCCGCAGGGTATCGTTGTTTTCAATTTCTAGCCTGGACCAATCGTCATGATTTTTGGTATAAATTTTTCGTCTGATGAGGGATTGAATTGATTCCACTTGGATATGAAATTAGATACATGTAAGTATATACAATAGAAACAAGTTCTCAAAACATGAGGAATTGATGGGTCAAGTATATTAATGAACAACCTAGGAGACAAAGTTTTAGCATTGCAGATTTAGGACAAATAATTAGTAATTAGGGCATAACTTCCTTGTACGATATTGAAATGAAATGATTCAAGTTGGGTTGTAAAGTATATTCATAGGAGATTATACCCTAGAGACAAATTTGAAAAATATACACATTTGGTCTCCCCAAAATAAACTGTCCCAACTATGCTTTCTATCAATTTTACAAAGTCAAAACGTTGCCAGCCCAACAAATATCCCATTTGTTGTAGTATAGTGGTGAGTGTTCCTGCTCATCATGCAGGTGACCCAGGCTCGATCCCAAACAACAATGCCAAAAATGATGGATTTTTTAATTTCCCTTCTAAAGTTGATAGCAAGTTCAAATCACTGGGTCATTTAATTGTCAACCGAGGGTCAATTAAGCTTGCGAGACACCGTGTGCAATATACACAGAGTGAGGCCTTGTATTGACCGATCATTGATTGTATGTTCTATAACTAAATCTATTTATACTTAGGAAATGAAAATCAAAGTATTCTATATTAACCCAAACCCAAACTGAAATTGAAAGCATTCACTCATCATAAAAAAACTCTATCACTCTTGATTCCATCCTAAGTTAACTGGCACCCTTGATGTTGAAGTCATTAATGACTCTTCCTATACTATGAACATTTAACTATGTTTCAATAAACCTACACTAAATATTAAAACTAATTCTGTAATTAAATATCCTATCTTTGCGGTAAAAACATTCTACATGAAATAATGACCAAACAAGCAATTAACATAAAAAATTGAATTCAAACCAAGTTAAAACTACAACACTCACTCACACATATGTATGGATGAAATACACAACACCTCACCTTGGAGTGGGCCCCCTCCAAGGGTTCATCCCGTGTGCTCGAATATGGAATCAACCCAAGCACACTATGGATCAATCATGCAAAGGAAAAATAACATCGATTATATATATTACCAATGGAAAAATATTACAGCTCCAACAACAACTCTTGCCCTCCTCCTTAGGAATGAAAATGCCCTACTCATATAACACAAGAGGGTATCTTTTTTCACTCATAAATATAAATGAAAATATTCCTATATTCTTGGGTGGTTTTGTTGTTAGTTACAAATTGAAACTTGGAGTGTTGCGATTTGAAACCAAATTCATAGAAAAATCGCTTATCAAAATTCCGAGTCACGTGGACATCATGATTCTATTTGCATAGTGGGGAAATCAGACTGACGAATTAATTATAGAACTGTATGTTGGAGCATGTTCATTACTCATTCTGGAAAAGAATGGACACAATCCAGTAATTGGTTATAACATCCTGGACTTGCATGCATAGATGCACCCGATAGAAGTAATGCTTTGCTTCTCATGGAAACAAATCGATGGATTCCTTCACCATAATTGCTCAAAACTTTCTCCACATGGAAATGATGATTTTTTTTCATGAGATGTAGCTGCATGTATGTGGAAAATCAGAATTATATATGTGGGCATGTTGAATCTACCCTTCAATAATTAAAATCATGATTCCACCTTTTAAAATCTTCCCACATGGTTCTCCTATTGAATTAATGGCTGTAGAATTTATGAGAAAAGAATGAAATAATTTCTATTATCTGAGTAAGAGAATGTTACAATACAAGTGATATACTCGGTATGACATAACTAACTCACCATAGTATCCAAGCTAATGTATTTATGAGTGTTCTATAGAGATGTGACACACACTGGTAGTCACTGGAGTCAATTTCCACCTACTCCTAGTTAACTTCCCATGCGGTCGTCATTTAACTAGCAAACTAGAGTGGAATGAGGAGGATATCACTCACACATGTGGAATGTGCTATACTAGTGATGATCCCAATGAAAATGCATAGTCATGTTGATGATCCCGAAGTTAGCATGCAACACTTGGTGATACAACCAAGGTGGACATGTAACACTTCACTCAACTAGTCTAATTGAAAGGTAACTGACGATTGACTGGAGGGTATGTGGCACCCTAGTCTAGGGGAGAGTATCCTCAATGAGGGGAGAATATATCATACTAATGGAACCTCAACATAGCCAAATAACTTAGGAAAATAAAATGAAAGGAACATCCTAGGTGTGTGTAATATCTCCAACACCCCCTGTGAACACTATTAGGGAGTATACATAATGAATGGGTCTCGACAACAAAGGCCATGTTAGGTACCCATGAACAATGAAACTAATGAACACTCAAATAAAGTGAGAAAAGAGGAAAAAAATCATGGGAAAACTCCTACCCCCCTCAAAGTACAATGTATCAAAATAAGAGAAGGACAATTTCTAGGAAACTGTACCCTTCACTCCAAGACGATTGTGCAAACTATGGGATTTTTGATCAATGAAAGTCTTAGTGAATATGTCGGTAGTCTACTCATAGGAAGGGTATTACTACAAATCGATGACCCTTTCATGAACTAGCTCCCTAATAAAACGCACATGTATCTCAATTTGTTTTCTCTACTATCTCTTTACTGGATCTCAACAGAATTTGAGTGTACTCTAGTTGTCACATCAGATCACAGTCGGATGGTGGAACTAAATGCCAAGATCGACGGGGAATTTTTGTAGCCACAGTTCCTAGATGGTGATGTTGACTACTCCCTTGTACTTGACCTCTACTGAATATAGAGCAATAACTGATTCCTTTTTGCTTGACCAATAGATTAGGTCAAATCCCAAACTCAACATGTACCCGGAGGTGGACTTGCGATCGATGCCATCGCCAACCCAGTCAAAATCAGTGAAGCCTATGAGATCCAACTTGCAACTTGCTGCATAATGGATCCCATAATTGATGGTTCCCTTAATGTTTCTGAGGATGTGCTTCATAGCCTTCTAATGTAACTCATGTGGATCCTTCATGTACCTAGAAAATACCCCTATTGCATATGATAGATCTGGTCGGGTGTGGTTGAGATACAAAAGAATCCCCACAATTTTTCGATACAAGGTCTTGCCCACCATTGGTGTATCCTGACCATCCTCAAGTCTAATCCTGAATAAGAAGGGTGTTGGTGTAGACTTGCAGTCTGTCACATGAAATCTCTCCATGGGATCTTGAGAATACTTAGCTTGAGATAGCTTGATGCATGAAGCATCCTGGATGATATCAAGACCAAGAAAAAAATGAAGTGGACCCATGTTTTTCATCAAAAACATGTCATGAAGAATGCCCTTGATCAAAGTAATCACCGAAACCGAGCTATTGGT
Source organism: Picea engelmannii (assembly GCA_009831015.1). Lineage (NCBI taxonomy): Eukaryota > Viridiplantae > Streptophyta > Pinopsida > Pinales > Pinaceae > Picea > Picea engelmannii. The sequence continues at coordinate 57,186 of ML782569.1, read as the reverse complement.
GATCAAAAGATCATCCACATATAGAACTAGGATCATAAGTGAGTCATTGGTCCTTGGCATGTTGACATTGGGATTGGATTTACATATGAAAAAATTCTTGGAGAGCAAGTAGGAGTCCATCTTTGCGTACCATGCTCTAGGAACCTGTTTGAGGTCATAGAGCGACTTTTTGAGTCGACACACTAAATATGAATTCTGTATGAATCCATGTGGCTGCTCCATATAAATATCCTCTGGGAGATCCTCATGAATAAAATCATTCTTCATGTCCATATGATGTAATTCCCATCCCCTGGATACTCCAATGGAAAGGGTCAACCTGATGGAATCCAACTTTGCTACTGGAGCAAATTTCTCATCATAGTTGATCCCATGTATATGCTAAAATCCCTTGACAACCAATCTTGCCTTGTGTTTTCTCACTTGTCCATCCGTTGCCTTTTTGGTTATGTAGACCCATTTGCATTTGACAAGCTTCATGTCTAGAGGAAGCTGAACTAGATCCCATGTCTAGTTCTTGAGGAGAGAGTTGTAATCCTCCTGCATGGCTTCTTCCCATAAGGGGTTCCTTCCATCCTCTTTGTGGGTTTGTGGGTTTGAAGACTGAACCATATAACAATGCAAGGGAATTGTGGGTTCATTGGAAGTGAGTACACGAGGAGGATCCTCAAACTGAGATCTAGTCATCCTCGGATCCAATGGATCCCCAACAAGGTCTCCTACATCCTGAAGTGTGGGCTGTTCCTACTTAGGCATCTTCTCTAGATCCTCATATGCATGTACTGATTTTTCATCTGAATGCTATGACTATGAATCTGCATCCTCTTAATCTTCTGACTGTGTATTGGAACTTGAATTTTTGGTGTGATCCAAATGTGTGGACTCATCATCCGCAACTAGTGGAAGTACAAAATCCTCTGCATGCGGCTCATGTGGAGCATGCAAGGGACTTTCCTCGAACTTGACACTGTGCTCAGTGATGAGATAGTCCATAGAGGGATAATGTAATATGTATCCCTTCACACCATTGGGATAACCTACAAAGACACATAGGTGTCTCTGTGGATCTAGTGCTTTCCTCTTCTCAAAGGGAATGCGGGCTCATGCATGTGATCCAAAGATACAAAAGTGGGTGAATTTCGGTTTGTTGCCTCTCCAATTCTCGAAAGGAGTCTTGTCGTTAACATATATGTGAGGAGATTTTTTTTGACTGTGATTGGCATAGTTAAGTGCCTCAACCCAAAGCATGGGAGGAAGTTCCTTTGCATGTAGCATGCAACCGACCATCTCTTTGAGAGATCTATTTTTCTGCTCAACAACCCCATTTTGCTGCTGAGTATATGGTACTGTATGATACAACTGTATCCCAACCTCAAGACAAAGATTTTGAACATCTCTGTTTACATACTCCCCCCATTATCTGTATGGAGGGATTTGATCTTTCTCTCTGATTGAGTCTCAACAAGTCCTTTTAACTCTTTAAGATGCTCAAAGACCTCAGAATTCTGTCAAAGAAAAAATAACCAAGTATAATGTGAGTAATCATCCAAAAATGTAAGCATGTACCTTGCCTTGTTGATGGATGGATGCAAGAATTGACACATGAGATCATTGTGAATCAGATCCAATGGAGAGGAGGCCTTGTGAGCCTTCCCATTCTCAAACTTCTCTTGAGGATTCTTTCCAAGGGCACATCCTTCACAAACCCCTTCGGAAAAGTGGATATAAGGTAACTCGGTGACCATCCCCTTCTTGCTAAGTTACTGTATGTTTTTGAAGTTCAGGTGACCAAACCTCTCTTGCCATAATCTACTACTATAATCAACATGCGTAAGTAGTACAAATGAATTAGGTTCAATAAAATTAGTGAAAGTGTATAACCAATATTGATGATTTACATCCACGACAACAATCTTGGATTTGTCTTGCATGTTGAATATGGACACAGAGTCTAGTGTGAACTCCACATTTTTTCCTGAGCCCGAGTGTGTAATATGATACACTGAGAGAAGATTCATAGAAAGTTGAGGAACATGTAGGAATTTCTCAAAGTTTCCACGATCTAGTTCCAATCTCCCTTTTCCGGTGACCTCGACTAGAGATTCATCCCCCACGAGGATAGGAGGCCCCATGCATGCAATTAAAAAAGACAAAATATCCTTTGTGGTTTCCATGTGATGGGAAATGCCCGAATCTACATTCCATGCGTCAAGAGAAGAATGAATAGATACTAATGCATGAGGATTACCTTTCTTAGGGTCTTGATCTTCTGACTTCTTCTTGGCAGCCTCAAGAATGAAGTACCCAAGATTGTTCTTTTGAAGTATTTGTGCCATAAGATCTATTTGCTTCTTCATGCATGCAGATTTTGGATGGTTCCTGGGATTGTAGTAACCACACTTCTTCCCTTGCTTTCTTTTTCCACCTTTGGAACCTGATGAATATTTGAAGGATTTGGAGTACCCTTCCTTCTTTGGCTTTGCATTCGCCTTTCCTTTGTATTTCGGTTTGGATTTAGGATTTTGAGAGATGAGACCATCATGCACAACAAGTGCACGTGCCTTGGGGACCTTGATTATTCCCATCCGAATGAGCTTATCCTACTCCTGTGTCAAAGCCTCAATCAACTATGACAATGAAGGCATGGTCTAGGTTGGTCCCACGATGAATCTGTTAGAATGAAACGTGGAGATAAATACACTATATTCCGGTCCAACAAGAACCAATTATTTTTCTTATTTGGATTTGTCGATACCATAGTGTGTCAAAAGGAGAGATTTAAATTTCCTGAAGATATCTTGGACATTGTCAAAGTTATTCGGATCTAAGGAGTTCAGTTCTACTTCGAGAAAATGACCCATCATTTCATCTTTCTTTCCAAAGAGACCAACCAAAGTGGTCCAGATCTCATTTGGGGTCTTGCATGCATTGATGTGAAACCATAGGTCGAGAGAAATAGACATGCAAGTAGACCATGAGCCTCGTCCATGCGGTTGAAGTACTTAGATTTTTCCACTGCGGAGGTGGGTTCTGCTTTTGTGGCCATGGCTATTTGATACAATCCTCTACCCCTAAGTTGGTGTGGAATTATTGGCTTCCATTCGAAGTAGTTATATGGCATAGAATTACAGATGCGGGAAATTCCATCTTTCATGCTGTTTTGTTCCATCTTCGGTACCTGCAAAAGAGTGTTGGTGACGATCCTTGATAGGGGATTGTGGGATTTGATAACATGTAGAGTTTCTTATATACATGCACAAAATATCTAAATAACAATGAAACATACACAACTTGCAATGGTGGATGAAGAGAGAAGACGAAAATTGGAGAAAATAATGAAAGATTTTATATTATCTGAGTAAGAGAATGGTACATTACAACTGATATACTCTGTATGACACAAATAAATCACCATAGTAGCCAATATGATGTGCATTAGGAGCGTTCTAGTGAGACATGATGCACACTAGCATTCACTGGAGTTAACTACCACCTAGTCCTAGTTAACTTGCCATGCGATCATTAGTTAACTAGCTAAACTCCAGTGAAATGAGGATGAGATCACTCACACATGTGGAATGTGATTTACTGGTGGTGATTCCAATGCAAGTGCACATTCATGGTGACGATCCTGAGGTTAGCATGCAACACTTGGTGATAACACCAAGGTTGACATTTAACACTTCACTCAACTAGTCTATCTGAAAGGTAATTAAGGATTGACTGGAGGATATATGACACCATTGTCTAGGGGATAATATCCTAAATGAGGGGAGAATATATCATATTAAGGGACCCTCAACATAGCCAAATAAACTTAGGAAAAATAAAATGAAAGGAAAATCCTAGGTGTGTGTAATATCTCCAACAATGACATCTTTCTTTAACATGTTCCTTTAAATATGACTGGAATTCCGTCAGGATTGTATGCTTGGAATTGGAACTTGATGGATGGAATATTCAGTAGCATGTGTTCTATGGTGACATTTCCAGTTCTATAGCAACTGATTGAACTCATGAGACCCCTGCAACTATAACAACTAGAAAAAGTGACTTAAATGGATGTGTGACAACCACACTTCAAGGATCCTTAGCATGTGAACCTTCAAAATAATATATTGTAACAACTTGTCCATACATGAGCCATCACTTTAAAATTAAATACAAAATACACTACTTCCCCTAATGTTAATCATAAATCCAATGAAATACTAATAAATGTAGTGGAAAACACCTTGAGCTCGGATCTCACATATGAGCATCAAAATGGGCTAATACAAGATTGTGAGTAAACATAAAGGGATTAAAAACAAGGAAAATAAGATGTCAAAAGATGGTAATTTGGTGACTCATTGAATGGTATGATTTGTATTAAAAAAAACAAGGGGGGCTGTTACTTTTTCATCCATCCTTTTAATACAATAAAATTTAGATCATCTAGTCCAAATAATGTCCATGAAATTCAAAATGTGTTGAAGATTGATTCCTATTTGTCATATCTTCAAAATTCTAGAGATATTGTTAACTATTCAACTTGTGTAAATCCTTACATACTTGCATCATAACAAAACTGTCAAGCCAGGGATGAGTAACTCCATGGATAATTGCATTTCATTAAAGTGAGGCATGCATTAATGCAATGAGAAGTGACCTTTGGTTTCATCTTCCAAGAGGTTTGAGTGAATCATCCTATTCACCTATGACTCTTTATATTTCTCCTAAAATAATATTTACATTGTACCATAATCCCAAGGATTAGGTGTCTCATATCCCCCCCCAGTCCAAAGGGGTGTTTGTAAGTCCAAGCATATTTTTGAACTTTTCAAACTTTTCTCTTCCAAGCGCTTTGGTGAAGATGTTTGCAATTTTCTCATTTGTGGAAGAATGTATCAATTGAATGGTCTTGGTCTCTACATGATTCCAAATCAAACGATAATTCATGTTGATGTGCTTGGTTTGATCATGGAATCTAGGATTCTTGGCCAACTTGATTGCACAAGTGTTATCAATAAAAAGTGGAGTGGAATTCACTAGCTTCTCCTACAAATAATCCCATATCTTCCTTAGCCACACAATATCCTTTGTCGCCTTTACAACAAACACATGCTTTGCATATGTAGTGGAATATTCCTGAACATATTGTTTGCATTATCTTCAAGAGATAATGGTTGATCCAAGACTCATGAGGTATTCTAAAGTAGATACCCCCTTTTTCTTATCCCCATCAAAGTCTGAATCTGTATGTCCAACTAGTTTGAAGTCCTTCACCTTAGACTACATGATCCCAAAGTCTTAAGTTACCTTCAAGTACCTTCGAATTCTCTTTGTAACACATCAATGCCCTTCACAACGTTTTTGCATGAACCTAGAAAGGATCCCAACTGCAAATGAAATGTTTGGTCTAGTAGTAATGTAGATAAGACTCCCCACAAGATGCCTATATTTAGTTGAATCCTCAAATTCATTCCCTTCTTTTGATTTTAGCTTCAAATTTTTCTCCATTGGAATAGAGAGAGGATTACAATCAACCATTCCTAATTTGTTCAACAATCATGTAATGTACTTATTTTGGGAGATGAATATATTCTTTGGATTTTGGGTTACTTTAATATCTAAGTAGTAGTAAAGATGTCCCATGTCTATCATCTCAAAACCCTTCTTCAATTATTTCTTTATGGATACAATTTATGCTTCAATGTTCCTTGTTATCAAAAGACTATCTACATACACCACAAGATATACAACATTTTTTCCAACTTTCTTGACATACAAAGTTGCATCATTAAGATTAAAATGCTTGAAATTGTTTTTCAAAATATACTTAGTTATATTTTCATACCATACATGAGGTGCTTTCTTTAGGACATATAGATACTTGATGAGCTTGCATACCTTGTGGTATTGAACCTTCACACCAAATCCTTTTCGTTGAGACATGAAAACATTCTCTTTCAAGTCTCCATTCAAGAAAGTTGTATTTACATCCATGTGATGAATCATCCACCTATTTTGTGCTACCAAATCCAACAATGTATGAATGGTAACCCATTTCGTTGTGTGGGAAAAAGTGTCATCACAGTCTATGCCTTCTTTCTGTGGATATCCTTTCACCACAAGCCTTTCTTTATGCTTATCAAGTGAGCCATCTGATTTGTACTTGTTCTTGTAGACCTACCTGTAGCTAATTTGAGGATCCACCAACTTCCATGTCCCATTCTTGATGAGAATACTCCTTTTGCATTACTTCTTTCCACTCACCATGAGAAGCAACTTCTTCAAAGGAAGTTGGTTCAAATTTCGTAGATAAATTCAATTCACAATCATATGAAACATCCATATCATTTACATCATCTGAATTTGGATTATCTACATCACCTCCAACATCTTTTCTTGTAGAACTTCTAGTTCCTATCTTTCCAACCTCATCAGGATGAATACTTTCAAGTGTCTTTATGAGCCACTTTGGACATTTCTAAGATGGTCTAGGTTTCTCCACTGATTGATATGGTGTTGCATTTCCATCAATATTTAACCTTTCAATCCACTCAATCACATCATCCAATTGAACTTCACATTTTGATGAAGCGTCTAGATCTTCTACATGAGCAGGAGATGGTGCTTTAAAACGAGATTTCGGAGATTGATCTAAGATAGTGATCCCTCCAATATGTGGAATCTCATCATCAAACTCATGATATGTCTTTATTGTTGTCGCTCAAACTCAAGTTGTCTCTCAATATTTTTGTCATTCTTGTTTGATTCAAGAAAAATCACATCTATGGAAAGAATGAACTTTTTATTTACCTCATCATAAATACAATATGCCCTGGTGGTATTTGAGTACCCCAAGAAGATGCACTTTCGACTCCTTGCACCAAGTTTGTTTCTTTTCTCCTTACAAATTAAGGAATAACAAGTGGAACCAAATATCCCAATATGCCTCATCAAAGGAATGCAACCATACCATATTTCATAAGGAGTCTTGTTTCCAAGAGAATGAGATGGACTTCTGTTTCTCACATATACTACACATAGAACTACATCATCCCAAAACATCAACTTCACATTCTTGAAAAATAACAATGAAATTACCATATTAAAGAGTGTCCTATTCATTCTTTTTGCTACACCATTCTATTGAGGATTGCATGGAACAATGGTTTGATGCTTAATCCCATGTTGGTGTAGATCTCAAACTGATTTGATGTGTATTCCCCTCCATTATTAGTACGAAGAACACCAATATGAGATTGAGCTTCATTTTCAATCCATAGATGGGAATTTTTAAATGTTTCAAAAGCTTGAGATTTCCATTTCAACAAATAAACCCAACACATATTGGCGTAGTCATTAATACAAGTCATGATATATTTATTACCAAAGGCAGATGGAATAAGCAAGGGGCCACACAAATAAAGCTATATCAACTCTAGCTTTCTTCATGCTCTCAAAGTGGAATCATGAAAAGTTTGCTTGCTATGTTTACAAGGATACATGCCTCACATTTCTTTAAATTCCTTGGAATGGTGGGAAAAACAAAAACACCATTTTTCTTCAACAAACAAAAAAAGTTATAATTGATGTGCCCAAATCTAGGATTACACAAGAGACTAGAAGACGCTATACCTTCATCATGGTTAGCAAGGTATGCAAAATTATGTGCCCATGCAAATGTCCCTTTCACCTTCAACAATCTGTCATCCTCCCATCCTGTCATGATGACTATATTGTAAGAAGACCTCCTTATTTCAACTTGTCCATCAAACACGTGAATAGAGTGGCTGTGTTGTCGAATGTGCATAAGAGACAACAAGTTCATCCTCAACTTAGGAAGATAAAGAACATTATGAAAAAGAAAATATGGAAATCTAGGCAATTTTAGCTTGATGGTGCCAATTCCTATTGATCCAGGGGATCAAAATATGCTCAAAAACCAAAGTGCTCGGAATTGCTTCAAAACAAGATTGTGCATAGGCCTCGTCCTCACGATCCCAATGAAACTTGAATGGGTTTAAATGAATGTCGTATGTGAGAGATATCACGTTCTGTCCACTTTGCCAAACAAGCAAAATTTTGCTAACTGTATAGTCAATACAGTCCGTACAATGATGATGTGGCAGAGATGTACTGCTGACGTGGCAGGTGATTGTACTGACACATGGTAGGTGACCATACTGACATGTGTCAAGTGATGACATGGTAGAGGTTGACATGACAGGTGATTGACACATGAGGTGGACCTATCTGGTTGCGACACGTGGCGATGTGATGGACCAATGATATGGTGCCACATGGCCTAGACATGGGATGCCACATGGCACCGCTCCATGGTGTAAAAGGTTGTTGGAATCCACCGATTTTGAACCTGTGACCTCCAGGCGTGGGAATGACTTGGTGCAGGTCGGGCTACTAGCCCACCTGCCACATGTTTCTTACCCCATAACCTTTGAATAATTATTTAAGTTTGCAGCGATGTTCTTCTCGGTGAAGAAAGGGTCAAGGCTTATCCCTAGCCCTTAGTCACACCATATACGATATACACATACACATTTACCAAAAAACTTAGCATGGGGATTCAAGTGTTAGCCCTTGGTCTAACTGCATACTACATGTCTTTTGGTGTGGGTTTTAACATAGAACTTGGCCACGAGACCACCAACAAGTGGGGTTCCACGTGTTCGGTTTTTCCATTCGCCATATGACCACCAATTGCATGGGAGTTCCAACGGATCCAGGTTTGGTGATAGGATGCGACCACATGGATGCCATGCAACCAAAACCTCCGCCCTTGGAGGTGCTAACTGTTAGACAAAATGCCTCTTTTTATGGGATGCACGTGCGTGCTAAGTTTTTGGCATAGAAAACACACAAAGGCTAGGTTCAGTCATTCGCGAGCATAGACAACAAAGAATTGTGGGAAACTTCCAGGGAGTGATTCCAACTCAATTTTTGGCCAAACCAGGTGCATGAAGAGCCCAACTAGGGGTTTTTGGATGTTCAGGAGCCATTGAAGCCATATATTTCTCATTCTGAGCATTGTAAAGCACTGATTTTGACACTTTGAGCATTAATGAAAATGATCCATTGGAAGCTGGACCGAGAGATGTAGCCCAAGTGAGGGGTGAACTCCTTTATCATTTTGTTGTGTTAATGTGTTTACTTTGATGGTTGTTTATGACTGTTTATGCTATTCACGATTACGTAAAAAACTCATTAAGTTTTATGTGTTAGTAACTTGATCCTATTACCCAAGCACATACGAATTTCACTTGCAATTTTAAAGAGACTCAAGCCTTTTCATTTTTAGATCAAGTTGGTATCAGAGCATAGGTTTTTGAAGGTTTGATTGTTTTCAAGTGTTTGTTTTCTGATGCTTACAAGGTTGAAGCTCACAGGAGGATAAGGTCAAATTGTAGAGCCAAGTTCCCAACTTTCAATAAGGAGAACTACACAATCACCTCAAGCTTCAAGGAGATATTCACCAAGTATGGCTCACGAGGAGAGTCATACAACACTTATTTCAGAGGATGAAACTTTCAGAAAAGATTTCTATGATATGATAGAGATGGTGAAAGTTTTATTTGAGGAAAGAAATACAAGGTTGCAAGGTGAAAGCTCAAACCCTCCAAAGGGTAATGGAGATAGTGGTGATAAAACTCCAAAAGGAAATGGAGGGAATGGTGATACTCCACCTCCTTGACCTCCATATTCCACTTCTTCTACCATTTCACAACCACCTCTAAATTTTCCAAAAGAACATGGTAAAATTACTCTACAAACTCCTTTGCTTAAGATTTATATTATGTTTGAATTGCCTATGTACAATGGAGAGGTAAATGCTGAGAAATTGGATAACTGGATTCATCATATTGAAGTGTATTGTAGGATACAAAGAATCAAAGATGATGAAACTAAGACTCAACTTTCTTCTCTTAGATTGGAAAGTGCAACACTCATTTGGTGGGTAGACAAAACTCAAGAGGACATGAAGAAACATGGTGAAGTTTTATCCTCTTGGAATGATTTTATTGTTTCACTTAAAAGAGAATTTTATTCATTAGCATACATGGGGAAAGATGTTATGGATTGGCAAAACTTTAGACAAGCTAAAGGGCAAAGTGTTCAAAGCTACACTCAAGAATTTAGAAGAAGGGCTTTGATTTTGGGTATAGATCTATCTTCTCAAGAAACTTTACTCAAATATATTGGAGGATTGCATAGCTACTTGATGCACACAATACTTGTGTTTAACCCTACAAGTCTAGATGAAGTTTGTGTACATGCAACTCATTTGGAAGCAAGAGGGAGGAATGAACTTCAAGAGGGAAACACAAAGCCTTTTGTTAAAGGAGACAAGGTAAATAGGAAATTCAATGGAAATGGAAGAAAGAATGCTTCAATCAAGAAAGAGGGAGAAAAATTCTCATGCAAACACTTTTCAAAAGATGACCATGATGAAGACCATTGTTGGAAACTTCATCCTGAAAAGAGACCCAAAAAGTTCAGCCATAAGGGGAAGTCAAAGACTACTTTAACTACACAACATGATTTAGGTTTTGATTTGGGTGATGAAACAAAAATTACAGCCATGGGTTTTCAAGGTAAAGATTCTATTGCAAGTGCTATCTATTCAAGTAGTAGTAGCTTCAACGAAACTCAACATGAAAAAGAAAGAATAGAGGTTTTCCACACAAGGGTTATTTCAAAGCATACCAAGATAAATACTCTTTTTGATATTGGATCTCAAGCAAACCCCATATCTGAAGACACTATCAAGAAATTAAATTTGGAAACTACACCACATCCTAAACCATACCCTCTAGGATGTATATGTGACAATGCCAACTTGCATGTGAAAAGGTGTAAACTTAGATTTGCCATCACTGCAAATTTTATAGATGAGGTAGAGCTTGATGTTATTCCATTGGATATTTGTGGTATTGTGTTGGGAAGCCCATATTTATATGATAGGAGAGACATCTTTCATTGTCATGATAACAAGTATCATTTGTTTAAAAATGGAGTTGAGTACATTGTTAGAGCACACACAAAGAAGATGAATTTGTCACTTGTAAATGCTGGACAAATGAAGAGATTAGTCTATGTGTTGGAGTTACTTCACACACACCTAGGATTTATTTTTGCTAAGGTTTCCCCTTGTTTATTAGTCATTATTTACTCTCCTATATTTTAGGAAGAATATTCCTCTAGGTAGAATATTCTCTTCAGTTTTCACTTCAGTTTGATCAATTGAGTGGAGTCTAGATGCTACATTGGGATTATCACCATGCAACATTGGGATTATCACCATGAAACATTGGGATCATCACCAACTAATGTACATTTTCCTTGGGATCATCATTAGACTAACAGATTACTCATGATTCACTAATCTTCTCCTCACTTCACTCTGTTTCAGTCAGTTAACTGAAGACTGATATACTAGTTAACTCAGACTAGGTGGTAGTTCACTCCCGTAACTGCATGAGAGACTAGAATAGGTGGCATTTTACTCCCATAACTACTGGTGTGTGTTCATATCAATCTAGAACACCACTATGGTGCATTAGTAACTTAGGTATCATATATCTATTGTAAATTATTCACTCTTTGAGTGTGGAATATGGTTAATGAGATTTTTTCTATTTTTTCTCTCTTGCTTCTTCTTTCTCAATTTCTCTCTACAGATGTGTGTGGTATTTTCTAGCTAGATCTATTCTGTGCAGGTTCAACACATTTACATGGTTTCAGAGCCGACAAACTACTAAGCAAAATCTACACTAAATTATTTTTTTGCAGGTACTGAAGATTGAAGAATGCAAAAAAGATGGATTATTCGCTGGCAATACTTCTCACGCTTCATAACTATTTGGAGTGGAAGACAAAATTTTTTCTTCTTCTCAGATGCAAAGGATTGTACCAAATAACTATGACAATGGAAGTGGAGCCTGATTCCGCTGACGAGAAAAACAATTTTCTCAATAGACAAGATATGGCCATAAGACATCCTCTGGTTTATTTCTCTTAAAATTCTCCATCAAGTATATGATGACTCACAAGAATCAACTCCAAATGAATTATGGACCAGATTGGAAGTTCTATTCGAGAATAAAGAAGATTGTGAAGATTTCATGCAAGAGGTTGAACAGATAGAGCCAGAAGAGAAGCCATCAAAAGATCAAGCCTCTTATTATGAAGAGTCTTCTACAAAAGTATTTGCACAAATTTGTATTCCATTAATTGAAGATGATGTATACTCCATTTCAGATTTTTTTTCAGAATTTCATGTAGAATATATATGGCATGCATCTCAGGGGTCACATGCAGACACTTTTCCATGCACAATGCATGCATCTGAGGAGACAAAAAGGGAGCTGAGCACATCAGAATCAATTATGATATTTTCTGAGAAAAATTTGCAAAAACAAATTGTATATTTTAATTCCTCTCGGGAAAATATCCAATTTAAAAAAACAATTCATCTGAAATGGAGTCTGGAAAGTGAAGTTACAATCATTTTAAAATCAACAAAATTTTAGCATTTTTCCGAAAACGGTCGCACGATTTTCAAAGTTTCATCCAAAATTTATTTGGATCTTCTTCATTACAAGAAGAGAAAGTGGATATGTTTGGACATCTCAATGATGCATCTACTTCATCAGATTCGTGCAGACATCTACATGTTCAACAAAATCTTCAAGGAGCACAAACTTGCACAGTTGCAAGGTCTTCTTGGAGTGAAGGACATGGTTGCTTAGCAACTGCTTTTTGTTCCTTCTCATTTTTTTATGCATTGTAATTTGGTGGGGGGGGGTTCCCATGAGGTTTTCCCTTTTTCCTCATTTATTTCAGTGTATCTTTTGTATTTGGGTACCTAACATGGTCTCATTGCTAGGACCCATTCTTTATTTTCACCATAGTGATGTTCAGGGGGGGTGTTGGAGTTTCTTCACACACACCTAGGATTTATTTCTCCTAAGGTTTTTCCTATGTTTATTAGTCTTTATGCAATCTCCTATATTTTAGGAAGAATATTCCTCTAGGGAGAATATTCTCTTCAGTTTGATCAATTGAGTGGAGTCTAGATGCTACATTGGGATTATCACCATGCAACATTAGGATCATCACCAACTAATGCACATTTTCCTTGGGATCATCATCAGACTAACACATTAATCATGATTCCCTAATCTCCTCCTCACTTCACTCTATTTCAATCAGTGAACTGAATACTGATATACTAGTTAACTCAGACTAAGTGGCAATTCACTCTCATAACTGCATGAGAGAATAGACTAGGTGGCAGTTTACTCCTGTAACTGTTGGTGCGTGTCCAGATCACTATATACCACCAATATGGCGCATTAGTTACTTAGGTATCCTATATCTATTGTAAATTATTCACTCTTTGAGTGTGGAATACGGTTAATGAGAATTCTTCTATTCTTTCTCTCTTGCTTCTTCTTTCTCAATTTCTCTCTACAAATGTGTGTGGTATTTTCTAGCTAGATCTATTCTGTGCAGGTTCAACACATTTACACAATGCTAGTAACATTTTTGTCCTCTTGATGATCAAACCCAAAGACAATGTCGAAAAAGAAGCTTTCCAAGGTTTTGATGCAAAGTTGAAATATGATTTATATGAGGTTGTTAACCAATATGATGAGATGTTTCAGGAACCAAAAGGATTTCCTCCAAAAAATGCTATCCAACATGAGATACAATTGCATCAAGATTTTCCTCTTCCAAACATTGGTATGTACATGATGCCAATCATGGAGAATTCTGAAACAAAAAAACAAATCCAAGAGTTGCTTGACAAAGGGGTCATCATGCCAAGCACATCGCCATATGGATCACCAATTGTTTTAGTGCTAAAAAAAGATGGTACGTGGCGCATGTGTGTAGATTTCAGTGCCTTGAAAAAGATTACGGTAAAGAATCGTTATCCTCTTCCTAGAATTCATGATTTTCTTGATCAATTAAAGATGATAAGTATTTTACTATGTTAGATTTGAGAAGTGGATATCATTAGATTAGGATTGCTGAAGGAGACACTTGGAAGACAACTTTAAAAAAAAAGCAAGGTTTGTTTGAGTGGATGGTAATGCCATGTTGACTTTGTAAAGCTCTTTCTACATTCATGAGAGTCATGAGTGATGTTTTAAGGCCTTTTCTTGATGATTGTGTGATTGTCTACTTGGATGACATTTTGATATTTAGCAAATCTTGTGAAGAGCATGTTCTAGATGTAAAACAAGTTTTGGATGTCTTAAAGAAATAAAATTTGTTTTTGAAGATGTCTAAATGTGAGTTTGGATAGACCTCACTTGTTTACTTGGGGCATATTGTTGGAGAAGGAGAACTTAAAATTGATCCTTCCAAGGTCAAAGTCAATTTGGATTGGCCCAAGCCCAACAATGTGATAGACGTAAGAAAGTTTATTGCTAACTTCTCTTCAATTGAAGCTCCATTACATGCAGTGACAAGCATCAAGCAGGTTTTTGTTAAGGTTTAAGTTATTATTAGGTTTCTTTTCAATTTACTAGATAACCATAGCATATATAGGATCACTGAGAGAAACACAATCACAAGATACACAAGAATTGTCTTGGGAAACCCTCATGGGGAAGAAAATCCAACAAAAACTTCCTTAATATAGATAGCCAATACAATGCCAATACAATAAACCAAACACTAAAGAATATCCTCTACTAAGCAATGTGCCTCTCTCTCTTCCTTCTTCCGACAACTGGTAACTGCAACTTCCTTCAAACTTGAGCACTAGATGAGTGATCTGAGTATGTGAACAAATGAGGTACTGGATTCCTTTATTTATACAAACTGGTAGGTGATGAAAAGGTGTCTCTTCGTTGGGCAGGGCCTAATTGTCTTCTGAGTGGTTAAAACCACTTTAAATTTCCTGGGGGTGGAATTCTTAATTTGCATAATATGTTTAGGGTTTGACCAATCCGCAAAAGGGGATTTGGTCAATTACAATGCCTGACATTATCAATCCACAAAAGGGGATTGATCTAATGAATAATAATTCAATAATAGATAGAATACTCTTTGCAGTTACAATATTTCAACACTCCCCCTTAACAAGAGGGGTATTCTACAACCTACAACATCATCAAGAGAGAGAGAGAGAGGGAAACAACATCAACAACATCTGGAACACTGATTGTAATATCTATAAATCATCGAAAGTTTTTCTCATCATCAATATCATCATTCACAACAGGGAGCTAGAATGTCATCATCATCATCTGCATCAACATGGATTAATATAACACTAAAAAATCATCATTAATAACAACACAAGGATGATACAACATCAATATCACAACACAAACGATGGAGCATCATCAACAACAACAGTTTCACAACACAAAGGCTGGAGCATCATCAACATCAACACTAGGTTGGAAATCTTCAACATGAAGCTGACATCTCAACAACATCAACACGAAGCTGTAAATATTTAGCATGAGGCTGGCATAACAACAACATTAGCACGAGGCTGGCATCACAACATCAACTTGAAGCAGGGAATCTTCAACACGAGGCTGACATCACAACAACATTAGCATGAAGCTGGAAATATTCAGCATGAGGCTGGCATCACAACAACATTAGCACAAAGCTGGAAATCTTCAGCACTAGGCTGGCATCAACACTACTCCCCCTTTCAAGGGAGGTCCTTTCGGACTACACCAAGCTTATCTCGAAAGTGCTCAAACTTTACACGAGATAAAGGCTTGGTCAACACATCAACAACCTGTTCATCTGTGCTAACATACTGGAGCTTTATGGTTCCTCACTGCACCATATCACAAATGTAATGATATTGAATCTCTATGTGTTTTTACTTGTCATGGAACATAGGGTTCTCTGTCATCTTTATGCAACTCTTGTTATCACATAGGATCAAGGTTACTCCTATCTCCATATAGAATAGACCTATCAACAACTTTCGAAGCCATATGGCTTCACAACTAGCGAAACATGCAACAATGTATTCTTCTTCTGCCATGCTGAGAGAAATGCTTGATTGCTTCCTACTCTGCCATGAGATCATGGATGACCCCTTATTGAAACAACATCCTGGAGTTCTCTTTCTGTCAGAGACACTTCCAGCCCAATCTAAATTGATATAACCACTCAGTCTGATGCCACAATCTACATTATAACCGAGACCACAATCTAATGTACCCTTAAGGTACCTCATCACATGTTTTGCAAAAACCAGGTGAACACGTCTAGGCTCTACCAGAAATTGACTCAAGGTGTTCACAAAAAAACATATATCTGGCCTGGTGTTCGTCAGATACATCAACGATCCAATGATCTGTCTGTACAATGTAGCATCAATCAATTCTAATGAAGTGTCAACCAAGAGTTTCAACTTTGTTTCCATGGGTGCATTCATGGATTTTCACTCCAACATATCAAATTTCTTTAGTATTTCAATTGCATATTTCCCTTGGTTAAGGAAGATCTTCTCTGGGCTCTTCTAGACCTCAAGACCTAAGAAATAGTGCATTAGGCCAAGGTATTTCATCTCAAATTCTGCAGCGAGGTTCTTTTTACAATTAGTGATGAGATTTTCTTCTCCAGTTAAGAATAAGTCATCCACATACAACATATATATAACAGGCTCATCATTCATAACCTTGAAGTAAAGGTTAGAATCAACTTTACTCTTGGTAAATCCCAAGCTCGTCAGGAAACTATCAATCCTTCCATACCAAGCTCTAGGAGCTTACTTCAATCTATACAAGGCCTTCTTCAACTTGCATACATGAGTCTTCTTGTATTCAACTTCAAACCCTTGAGGTTGTTCTATATACACTTCTTCTTCAATGACACCATTCAAGAAGGCTGTTTTCACGTCCATCTGGTGTAACTTCCACTTCATCTTAGCTGCAAGGGCTATGATGGTTCTGATTGAAGTGTATCTGGATACATGAGCAAATGTCTCTTCATAGTCAATGCCTTCCTTTTGAGAAAAGCCACGAGCAACAAACCTTTCTTTATATTTCTCAATACTTCCATCAACAACATGTTTTATTTTGAAAATCCATTTGAAAGATACCACATCCTTGCTCTTTGGTCTGGGAACTATTTCCCATACATCATTCTTTATTATGGATTGGTATTCTTCTGTCATGGCATCTTCCCATTCTTTCTTCTGAATAGCTTCTTCAAAGCAAGTAGGATCTTTCTCTAAGAGATCACACATCACAACCATATAATTGGAGAATGGCTTGGGTTTCTTCACTTGTATCATGGTTCCTTCAGGGGCACCATACATCTCTCCATCTTGAATAAGTTCTCTTGCCCGTGCCAGCTTTCTCTTGTGGGATATCATCATCTGGGGAGGTTCTTGAGATTCCATTATGTCATGATCTTCTAGAATATCCTCATGAGGGGAAGTTATGACTTCCCTCACTGGTTCTGCAACTTTGGGAGCCACATGTTCTTCTTCATATACTTCTTCAAGCTAACATCTTCTTGATTTATTGAGTGCTGCATCTTCATCAAAGGTTACATCCCTACTGATCTCAATATGATGGTAACCTGGTATATAAACTCTTTAGGCCTTAGAGACCTCACAGTATCCAACAAATATTCCCTTCTTTCCTGAAGGGTCCAACTTGGTTCTCTTCTCTTTTAGAATGTGTACAAATAATGGGCAACCAAATATTTTGAGATGGCTTACTTCTGGATTCTTTCCGGAGAAAATCTCTTCAGGTGTCTTGAACCCAAGTGCACTATGGGACAATATGTTTTGTACATATACTACTATTTTTGCTGCTTTTGCCCATAAGTGCATTGGAAGATCTTGATCATGGATCATGGTCTTCACTGCTTCCATTATAGTTCCGTTCTTTCTTTCCGCTACACCATTTTGTTGAGGATTGTAGGGAGTGGTGAGCTCTCTCTTGATCCTGACATCTTTGAAAAAATTTGAAAACTCTTTTGAGGTGTATTCTCCTCCATTATCTGACCTGAGTATCTTGATATTTCTTTTAGAGAGATTCTCTATCAAGGCTTTGAATTCCTTGAATTTACTAAACACTTCATCTTTTGATTTCAAAAAGTAAACCTAGGTTTTGCGAGAATAGTCATCAATAAAAGATACATAGTATACATACCCACTTATGGAGGTTGATGGCATTGGGCCACATACATATAAGTGAATGAGCCCTATGATTCATTTTTCTTTAATGTCCCTCTTTGGGAAAGGGTTCTTGATGTTCTTTCCTTGTGCACACCCATTGCACACACCTTCATGGTCAATATTGAATTATGGTAGACTCGTGAATACCTTGCTTACATATGGTAATGAATTGTAGTTCATGTAGGCTAATATTCTATGCCAAAGTTCACATGGATTCTCAATGGAATGGGTCAATGCTGCTTCTAACTGACCCTTTAGCTTATACAAGCCACCTTCTTCTTTTCCAATAACAATTGCTTCTTCCATGCTTTTTCCTTTGGGCCACATAAGAACTTCTCTATCTATGAAGGAAACTCTGAAGCCTTTCTTTTATAAAGTTGAGATAGAAAGTAAGTTCTTTGTCAAACCTGGTACATATAGTACATCCTTCATCTTCATTTGGGGTCCCTAAATCAAGTTTGTAATTTGATTCTCCTACTCCTTTGATAGGGTATTGATAATCATCTCCAAGTGTAACTTTCTGGGGAAACTTATTTTCTGTAAGGCAAGAGAGAATGTATCTTTTAACTTTAATGTGCTTGGAAACACCACTGTCTATGAGCCAAGTGTCCTCACTAGGTGACACTAATCCTGAGAGGGAAGATATTAAGACATACTCTTCAATATGTTCTTTTATCATCTTTGTGGGTGGCTCTTCATCTTCAACTGCATGGGCATGGTGCCTCTTATTTCTCTTCTTGTATTCTTCTCGTCTACCTGGACAATTCTTAGAAATATGCCCCATCTTGTCACAATGGTAACATTGGTAGGATGATAGATCTTTTTCTCTTCTTTGACCTTTTTGAAACTTCTGGATTCTCCTTGGAGGGTGAGATTCTTTATGTATGAATTTGTTTTGGGGGTGAGACTCCTTATGGGTTTCTTTCTGGAAGTAAGACCTCTTTCTTCCTCCTTTAGTATGAGTATCTAGGGCTTGATATTCATCTCTTGATAGCAATGCTTCTTGGTTAGCTACTCTTTCTTCTTCTTGAACACATTCTTCCCAAAGACTGTCAAAGTGTAGTTTCTCCTTTCTGGCACAAATAGTTTGGATGAATGCATCCCAAGGTCTTGTGAGACCATTAAGGGCTGTCATTATAAGTTCGTATTCATCTATAGTATCTTCAATTGCTTATAGTTGTTCTTTGAATTGTGATATTTTGGAGAAATGTTCTTGAATTCTTTCTCCTTTCTGCATCCTTGTACTTTTGAGTTGAGTTCTTAGATTCATCTTCCAATTGATGTTCCTTCCTTCATATAATCTGGTTAGGGAATCAAACATTTCTTTTGGAGTCTT
Organism: Picea engelmannii; assembly: GCA_009831015.1. Taxonomy (NCBI): domain Eukaryota; kingdom Viridiplantae; phylum Streptophyta; class Pinopsida; order Pinales; family Pinaceae; genus Picea; species Picea engelmannii. The sequence goes on along the minus strand of ML782569.1, from coordinate 37,660 downwards.
CTTTGAAGCCACTTGAGGAATCAAGTGATCTTTAATAGAATCTGCGATGATTCTTTCGGCCCTAACTATGTCCTTTTGGTGTTTTGCTTTAGTTGAAACATCGACAGGTTCTGGTACATCTTCTTTAATGAATCTTGCTAGGTCATTCTCTTGAAGAATGAGTGCAATCCTATACTTCCAGGCACAAAATTTTTCCGCACCTTCTAGCTTTCCAACAAGCTTAGTGCTTGTAGACATCTTTACTTGGAGCTAAGAAAATGACCAAATATTGAAAATGCTCAGAATTTAATTTTGAACTGACCAGGAGGTGCGCTTGGCTGAGGCGATTAGTCTGGTGTAGTTAGATTTCATAAAATCCAAATTTCCCCCCTTCAAACTTGATCAACGGATTTTTGGACTGGTACTTCTAGTTTTCTTGTACTTTTGGTAACGGTGAAAACTAGAGTTTCACTTTTTGGGAGTTCTATCCACTGAAAAGGTGCGTTGAAGGTGCCAATGAGTTCCCTAGGCTAGGGCACACTTTTCTAGATGATTTTTTGGCTGAAATTTCTCTTCAATAAAAAAACCCTAATTTTCTTGTACAACAACAATGACGTTTTTCTTTATCCAGTGAAAGATTCTCTCTTCAACTTAGCTCTGATTCCATGTTAAGGTTTAATATATTATTAGGTTTCTTTTCAATTTACTAGATAACCATAKCATAGATAGGATCACTGAGAGAAACACTTATCCTGGGAAACCCTCATGGGGAAGAAAMCCTAACAAAAACTTCCTTAATATAGATAGCCAATACAATGCCAAGAAAATAAAAMAAACATTAAAGAATATCCTCTACTAAGAAATGCGCCTCTCTCTCTTCCTTCTTTCGRCAACTGGTAACTACAACTTCCTTCAAACTTGCRCACTAGATGAATGAGTTGAGTGAGTGAACAAATGAGGTGCTAGCTTCCTTTATTTATACAAACTGCCRGGTGMTGAAAAGGTGTCTCTTCGCTGGGTAGGGCCGACTTGTCTTCYGAGTGGTTAAAACCACTTTAAATTGCCCCGGGGCCGAATTCTCAATTTGCATAATCTGTTTAGTGTTTGACCAATCCACAAAAGGGGATTTGGTCAATTACAATGCTTTACAGGATCAATCCATAAAAGGGGATTGATATAATGAATAATAAATGAATAATAAATAGAAAACTCTTTGCAGTTACAATATTTCAATAGTTTTCCAATGGGGAGGCAAGCAACAAAATATTTTGATGCATTGAAGGAGAATATTAGTTAAGCTCTAGTTCTTTCACTTCCTAATTTGAGAAAACCATTTGAGATCCAAACATCTGCAAGCAATTATGCAATGGGAGCAGTCTTGTTACAACATGGTAAGCTCATTTGTTTTCATTATGAAACTTTTAATGGTGCTGTGATTAACTATCCTACTTATGATAAGGAGTTGTATGCATTGGTGAAAAGTGTGAAACAATGGAAACATTATTTTTTGGGAAAAGAAACTATCATTCACATAGATAATCAACCATTGCAATACTTACAATCACAAACAAAGCTACAACAAGCAAGGCTCTTCATATGGATGGGTTTTCTACAACAATTCCACTTGGTTATAAGGTATTAGAAAGGCATTTATAACAAAGTTGTTGATATCCTTTCTAGGCCTATTGTTAGTTCTTCAATTATTCTTAAACATAATTCTACCATGCATGAGAACTATGTTGAACAATATGCTTTAAATATCGATTTTAAAGAGGTTTATGCAACTTTGTGTCATTCTAACCAAGTTGAGGATTTGGATTACCATGTGCATGATAAGCTTTTGTATCATCTTGGCAAGCTATGCATTCCATAGGGTGAAAGAGTCAACATCATAAGGGAAGCTCATTCTTCTCTTATTGCTGGCCACTTTGGTGTAGGCAACATGGTGGCTAATTTGCAAAGGTATTGCTATTGGCCTAAAATGAATGAAAGTGTTTCAAGATATGTAAGAGGATGTTATTTATGTGCTACAAGTAAGCCTAGCAATAGAAAGTTGGGTTTGTATACTCCACTTCCGGTTCCTTCTCGTCCTTGGGAAAGCATTTCCATGGACTTTGTAGGAGGTCTACCTATGTCAAAAAAAAATCATGATTATCTTTATGTCATGGTTGAACGTTTCAACAAAATGTGTATTTTTATGCCTTGTAAGAAGCAGGTTACAGCTGAACAAACAACACAAATGTTCTTTCAACATGCTTGGGTACATTTTGGGTTGCCCAAATCCATTATTTTTGATCGAGATTCTCGATTTATTGGGAAATTTTGGTCAAGATTATGGGCACTCATGGACACCAAGCTCAAAAAGAGAACATCTTTTCATCCACAAACCGATGGTCAAACATAAGTGGTGAATAGAAAAATAGTACATCTTCTTCGTGGTTATTGCAACAAGCATCCTAAGCTTTGGGATGAGCACCTACACTACATTCAACATGCTTACAACCGAGCTAAGCACTGTTTGACTCAAACATCTCCATTTGAGGCATGTTTTTGTTATTTTCCAAAATCTCCTTTAGATTTTTTCTTTGGGAAAGATATTGCTATTGATGGTCAATATGACATTGATAGAGCAAAGAAGTTCATTGAACAAATTCAGTTGGTGCATCAAATGGTACAAGCACAATTGGAAAAGAGCCAAGCCAAGTACAAGACAAGACATGAAAAGCATCGTGTTGATCACAGTTTCCAAGTTGGAGATGAAGTTTGGCTTTACATTAGGAAAGAGAGGCTTAAAGGAAAAGGTAAAATACTGAAACTAATTAGATATGGACCTTTCAAGATTCTTGAAAAGATTGGTAACAATGCCTTCCGTTTGGATTTGCCTCCTTATATGAAAATGTATGCAGTTGTCAATGTTTAGAATTTGAGATCGTATGAGCCTCCTTTGATTGATGATAAAGGACAACATGTTCAGATTCCTTCCATAGATGATTTCTCGCCAGAATATATTTCAGAACTGCATGAAGATACAATCCTTGATAGGAGGATGAGAACTTCAAAATGAGATAATGTGGAATTCCTTTGAGTTGGTCTTAAAGGCACAAATCCAAGCAAGGCCAAATGGATTGAGGTTGTAAAGGTGAGGGAACTGTACCCTCATTTTCAGATAGAGTGAAAGTAGTCTTTTGGAGGTCCAAAAGCTTCCCAATGGGGAGGAGTTATCCAAGGGATTAAAATATGCTCAAAAATCAAACTGATCGGAATTTCTTCAAAATAGACTCGTGGGTAGGCCTCTTCCTCAAGATCCCAACACAACTTGAATGGGTTCAAACGAATGTCGTATGTGAGAGATATCACATTCCGTCCACTTTATCAAGCATGTAAAATTTTACTGACTGTACAGTTCGTATAGTGCTGATGTGGCATGGCCATATTGGTGATGTGGCAGGGCCGTACTAGTGACATGGTAGGTGACTGTACTAACACATGGCAGGTGATCGTACTAACACATGGCAGGTGACTATGATCATGATGATGTGGCAGAGGCAGACGTGGCAGGTGATTGGCACATGAGGTGGACCTATCCGATTGCAACACATGGTGATGTGATGGACCAATGATATGGTGACATGCAGACCAAACATTGGCTGCCACGTGGCACCCCTTCGTGGTGTAAAAGGTTGTTGGACTCCACCGGTTTTGAACTTGAGACCTCCGAGCGTGGGAATGACTTGGCGCAGGTTGGGCTACCAACCCGCCTGCCACATGTTTCTACCCCATAACCTTTGAACAATTATTTAAGTTTGCAGTAATGTTATTCCGGGCGGAGAAAGGGCCAGGGCCTATCTCCAACCCTTAGTCACACCATATACCATATACACATACACATTTACCACAAAACTTAGTGCGGGGATTCAAGTGTTAGCCCTTGGTCTAACTGCATACCACATGTCCTTTGGCGCGGGTTTTAACATAGAACTTGGTCACGAGACCACTAGTGTGTGGGGTTCCACGTGTTCAGTTTTTCCATTCGCCACATGACCACCAATTGCATGGGAGTTCCAACGGATCCGGGTTTAGCGATAAGACATGACCATATGGTTTCCATGTGACCATAACCTCCACCCTTGGAGGCGCTAATGACGTTAATCTTTCAAAAAAATGCCTCTTTTTGTAGGATGCGCGTGCGTGTTGAGTTTTTGGCATGGAAAACACATAGAGGCTAGATTCAATCATTCTGGGTGCATTTTGGCAAGTAGAGACAACAAAGAATTGGGAGAAACTTCCAAGGAGTGATTCCAACTCAAATTTTGGCCAAACCAGGTGCAAGAGAAGCCCAACTAGGGGTTTTTGGACGTTCTGGAGCCATTGAAGCCATATATTTATCATTCTGAGCATTGTAAAGAACTGATTTTGGCACTTTGAGCATTAATGAAAATGATCCATTGGACACTGGACGAGGAGATGTAGTCCAAGAGAGGGGTGAACTCCTTTATCATTTTGTTGTGTTAATGTGTTTACTTTGATGGTTGTTTATGATTATTTATGATGATCATGATTAAGTAAAAAACTCATTAATTTTTATGTGATAGTAACTTGATGCTATTACCCAAGCACATACAAATTTCACTTTCAATTTTAAAGAGACTCAAGCCTTTTCGTTTTCAGATCACCTATAGGCTTGAGATCAGAACTATATGCAAATTTTACTTCCTCCTCTACATTTTCATTCAATTCTTCAAAAAATTCTTTTCAAAAAGTCACGTGGAAAGTAGCACTGGTGTCAAGCAATGAAGCATCTCTCCCGAAGGAAAATGAAGTTTTGGACAAATATTCATTCATGCCAATATTACAATGAGCAATAGTAGATTGAGTGGATTTAGGAGCTTTACCTTTGTCTTCTTTTTTTCATGCTTGTATTTAATATTCTCCCATGCGTTCCTACAAGTGTTTGCTTCATGTTCATTCTTTCCACAATGAACACACTGAATATCAAATCTCTCATCATGATTATGCCTACTCCTAACAATTGGAGACAATTTCCCAGTAGAAAGACTTATTCTAGAAGATATTAAAGTCCTTCTACCAATAGAGACAATCCCTTCAATGCCATTATAATTTAATCCAATGTCGCTCAGATTCGTGTTTGAATTTGAGTTCAGATCCATGGACCGTATTAAAAAACTGTTATACACCAAAGGCACAACCTTGACCACCAGATCCTTGGAGTTAGCAATACAAGGGTTCCATCCTGGTAGAGGTCGAACACAGTGAAGACGTGGCATAAGGGGACTAGACTCATGCTAGTCCACTTAGAAGAACTGTTCAAGATGGAGCTTGTCTGTCAAAATAATATCATTATCCTCATCTGATAGGGAGACACAAGCGAAATGAGCTGAGTTGGAGACCTTGACATAAAACCCCTTGTTTGGCCAAATCTCGCTCCTAAACAACGTTTGAATGATGCCGATCACTTGTATAAGCATGGAACAATGATCTCCAATAATCTTCATGTCAGAATTCATGCACTGCATCAACTTCAATAGAATCCTTGGTGTTAAATACACCATTAAAGTTGTAAAAAAAATATTCAAATGCCTCCTTGGTTAAAGAAAGAGGGTGAGAGTACATAAGCACGAAGAAAGAAGGAGAGAGGTAACTAAGTTATCAAGAAAACCTATGCTCTGATACCATTATCATTCCGGGGATGAGTAACTCCATGGGTAATTGCATTTAATTAAAGTGATTCATACATTAATACAATGAGAAGTGACCTTTGGTTTCATCTTCCAATAGGTCTAAATGACTCTTCCTATTCACCTATGACTCTTCATATTTCTCTTGAAATAATATTTACAATGTACCATAATCCCGAGGATTATGTATCTAACAAAAACACACTTGAAATACATAAAAAGAGATCATTTTTTTTATCATTCCCAAGATGGACAATGTTCTTCCTTCTTGCAATGAATGATATAGTGGATGGGTCAACCATCAATTCTTGCTTAGATTGCTGCTTCATTATATATTCTTCCATGGTTGTTTCCTTCTCATGACCAAATGATCCAACTGAAATTGTTGGAGAAGGCGAGTGCCTCAATTCTGCAAAACTACGAGATCGTTCCAATTCCAAGAGCCTTACTTTATCTTGCAACTCCTTGATTACATAATCTTGTTCAACAAGCTTTTCCCTATTAATTTCTTCACTAACCTCAAGAATAAATGTTTTCCTTTTGCACTTTTCCAGCTGTGCTTTCATCCATATCAATTATATTCTTGTATCCGATAGGTCCTTTATATAACTTTGCTTCCAAGACTTCCTCCATGCCTCCAATATATCCATAGCTTGCTCTATTACCTCTTGACTATCATCGCAGAGTCATTCAAAACATTTGAGAGAATCACACAATCTGTCAATAGGACCAACCATTGGACTTATGAAGGGGATTCTAGGCACAACAACTCTATATTCTTTTGGGATTGAAACTAGTGGTTATTAAATAAGAGATAGAGAGAACCAAGTCCCAATAGACCTTCTTAAATTTGCATTGAAAGCAACACATGGGAAAGGATCCAGGGGACTAGTCTCCTCTGCAAGCAAGGGAATGAATGAAACTAGGCCTAAACCTAGTCCTCTTTTCCAAAACCGAAAGAAAATCATCTAGAAGCCCATTTACATAGGGAAAATAAACCCATACACACCTTGACATCCCATCTATCTAGGTCTCATAAATATTACCCCACTAAAAAATGAATAAGTTGGACGAAGGGTCACCCTGTAATCCTATATTGGTTTGTGCAATTAAAAACTTCCACATGTCTTTTGCATTAAGTGAGATTATTTTCATAAAGAGTGGGTAAAAAACTTAGGGGATATTAGAAAATTCCTCACCCCTCCCCATTTTTTAATTTTTTTCCAAAGGGTAGAGTCTGGGCTTGATTTACCATTGCATCTTCTTGATGTTTAAGTCCTTGCAGATAATGATAGAAATGTACTTTGATGAACCCTTCTAAAATATTTTGAGAATGAACGACGAGTCTATAGATATGGGGAACTTTGGGAAGTGAGTTGAAAACCATGTTACAAATGATGATCATAAAATCTCAAACTAATGAAAACTGTTTAATACCTTTATCCTTCATAATTTAAACACCTTTTCAGAAAGCTAATGCCTTGGCTTGATTATTTGTGGTATTTCCAATTCCACATGTGAAACATTATTCCTCTTTTCCTTCAAGGTCAAAAATCACCCCAACGCTTACCACCCCTTATTGTGTATGCTAATGATTAACATCATTAGTGATTTCTTTATCTTTAAATCAAATTTGAGATAATCCGCTCATTTAAATTTGAGATGCCATATAATGTTTAACTCTACTTATAATTATTTGATGTCATTTTTCTATGGTAATCATTTAATATAATTATAGAATGTTTAATCATTTTTCAAGGTGAATCCTTTATTGTACAAGAAGATACAATATGTTGATTAAACATGTTTACAATTTTTTTTAACAATAATTGAGCAATTTTATATTATAAAATGTAGTAAATGCTACAACATGTGTTACATCACTGATATGTTCCCAAAATTTAAAACTAACTACAATATTATCCATTTCCAGTCCTACTATAGGCCTATAACACAAGATAGCTGGAATTCTATACAAAAATTCCCACATTCTTTTAAAACTATATATCATATAATATATGCCTAAAATTATAATAGTTCTACAATACATAGAAACTAACAAAGAGAAAAATGACTAGAAACATCTTTCAGACTTGTGCTTGCATGTTCTTGTTCTTGATCAACTAGTGCCATCTCCTCATCAAATTGATTCACTGTTTATTCTCCCTTGTATTCTCCTTGGATGAGAACACTACCATTTTATGAGAGGATGCAGTTTGTTATCCCCATTTTGTGGGATAACTAAGGAGATGATGTCTCGAGGCCCTCAGGTTGCAGACATGGAGTACCGAGAGACAACTTGACCAACAATGTCCACTTGCGCAGATGGAGACCCACCTCACCACCACAATCCAGATTTATCATGACGATATCCACCACATCAGTTGGCCTCTGTAAGACATTGGGTCTTGCTCCATGAGGTACAAGTCATGTATTATGGTGAGTGTCATTTCAATATTTGAGGCATTTCCGTTTGTTACATCTATTACTACTTTTGATTATGTGACATTTACTTGGACATTATGCTCTTTTCCCTGTTTCACCTTGGTGGTTGACATTGCACCCTAGTAAGTGGGTCACCATTGGGGATAGGTATGCTACCGGGAGGTCCTTTGGATGAGTCATCGTACCATTCTCGACCATACTTGCCACTTTCCACACTTCGTCCCCTCATCTCCTCACCTTTTGGGTTTCTCAGGTGTATTGACCCAAGAAGGGGTTGTCCCTCACTTCATGGGAAGAAAGGGATGAATGCCCACATGATTGTGGCTGTAAAAGGATTAAAGCCTGATTATGAACCTTCCAGATGCTTTCTCAAAGAGTTCTTAAGAGCAATGAAAATATTCTCCTAAAAAATCAAATACCTGCAAAAGAAAAATAACATTATACAAATGTCTACACTTGTTAAGGTGTGTACACTCATGCAATGTCCCTTTCTTTCCTTGGATATTGCACTCTGTGTAACTCTAGATTCAAGTGGCCTTGTTGTACAACCCCCCAAGCTAATATATTCACCAATAGGGAGTACCCAAGGTTTTGGACTATTAATCAATTAATGGCAATGAATGGGCTTAGAAAAAGGATGCATTGAAAACGAAGGTGCAACACACCCTCTACAAAGGCACCCATAAGTGAGACACTACAACACCTTGTATGTCATGAAACCCATGCCAAAAATTATTCCCCTCATCCATAACACATCATCCATATGAATTAGAAATAGGTCCCCTCGAGAAACACCCCTAAACTTGAGGGACGATTCACCCAATAGGTCATTTTGTCAACCCTCTCATACTCAAACTTGGTAAATTGCATAGGGTCTTTGAGCATTGGTTTATTTTGATGAGGTGGTTTGGATGTAATTAATTGAATGGATCTTTTATTGTTTTAAATTAATCATCATGATGCTTTGACTTGAGATCCTTGGAGGGCATATCCATTTGTCTTTGCAGGACCCAACTGGTGGACAGTTTTGGAGGAACAATCCTAGCTTGGGCTTCCATGGGGCTTGAAGCCCACATGTTAGATACTAGGGCCCACATTCCAGATGAAGAATACTTGTCTTTTGAGGCCTAGAAGACATCTTGGATGACCTCACCATTCCCTCACAAGTCAAACGACTTGCTTTGGAGGCCAAAAATGTCACCTTAAGGGGCTTGATGTCATGTTTGAGGGGGTATTTGAGTGGTGATGAGGACACATGGCATGTTTTGAAGGAACGAAGATTTGGAACATGAGGAAAAGGCAAGGATTAAGGACATATGGTATTTGGAATCCTAGCGCACCCATCTCCAAGCCCAACGACTTAGCCTAAGTGCCAAAATGTGGCCTCAAAAGAGGTCGACGTCATCTTTTTAGGGTTTTCCTTGTGCAATTTCAAATTTTGGTTGAATTAAATAATATTATATTTGTAAAGGGGTAAGATAAATGTTGTTGACCCCTTGTCTTATGTTTTACCCTAACTTATGTGGACAAACTAGGTTTAAGACATTTTTTTATAAATATAGATCATTTGAATCTCATTTCATAACATAACTCTCCTTTGTGAGAGGGACTCCTTGGCTGAAATTTGCGCCCTAATTGCGAAAGTTTGCATATCTCTCTTGTCACTTTCTCTTGTAATGGTTTATCTTTGGCTATTGTATGGACGATGATGCACTATCTCTTTTGTTGGCTTATTTCTTGCTTTATGGTGGATTTTCTTGGTCAAAAAGAGGTTTATCTTGTTAATGCTTGGACTAGGTAGGGAATCTCTCTTGTTATTGCTTCTTTTCTTGGTTGCAAGTTTAATTTGATAAGATTTCTGGGAATATAAGGGAATACAACCCCACTAGTCCCATCATTTTGTCTTGAAATAACTCGTTGCATAAAGGAATACTAGGACGAGTAAAAGGGTTTACACCCTCCTAGGGATTTTCCTAGCTAGTTTAGCTTTCCTTGGGGAGTAAAAGGGATTACACCCCCAAGGAAGTAGCTCAACTAGATATTTAAATTTTATGAATCCACAAACCAATATATAAAGGCACTAATCTCGTTGCATTGGAGAAACAAAATCATTGCATTGGGATATGTGAAATCACGAGATATTGAAATTGTCTATGTTGGAATTTATTCTATGTGCTTAAAGCTCACTAAGGCCTCTAAGGTGTTTTATTTTGTCAAGGAATTCTTTCTTCTGTAATAGAACAAAGCTACAACCACTATGGCTGCAAAAAACCCTAAACAAATCTCTAAATAACTCACAGTTCAACCATCTAAAATTGGTAATAGTTTACCCCTATAAGCCACTAGTCTCATCACATCTTTTGGGTGGATTACTTGTGATTTTTCTTGGCTGATTTTTCTGTTGTCACAACGTTTTTTCTCCAGCCGTAAGGCTGCAATTATATCTCTGCAATACTTTTCTATAACAACCTTACATTGATGCTAAAGTCTTATGCTTTTACACTTGAGTTGTACTAGTGTTTTGCTAACTTTTCTCTTGCATCATTTGATAGACTTTTAACATCTTTTTAGCAACTCTAAGAATATTTATTTTTCTGATATATATCTCTATTTACTGCTGCAATTAGAGACAACAAGATTAACTTGCTTGTCCACCTAATATATTATGTGCATACTTTGGCTTTTCTTGTGTCTCGGCCGGAAGGTACAAGTACCCTTTGCAGGTACTCATACTTCTTGGAAACCATTGGTCACCAACGATATGTGTCATCAAAGCCACCTTCCACATAGAAAATTGACCTATAGGGGCATCCATCTCATCATCTCACTTTCCGTCTCATTTCCCCCTAGGGTCACTGAGATTCCCCCCTTGAAGTGATCAATTCACCTCTAAAGTGATAGGAATACCTATCTAAGGTGATAGTGGGTAGGTGATCTCTTATTTGTCTCCATTTTGTGGTTTGGGTCGGGCTTTTCCCAACCTACAACTTGTGCAATAACATTTTGGCGCCGTTTCCGGGGAGGATTTTGAATCCTCTTCCGAACCCTAACGACACTTTGGAAAGATATCCCAAAGTCTTTCCCTAGTTTTCCTAGCGACTCCACCTGAGGGAAGTGTCATTTCCCATTTTTCTTTGATGAACATTTTAGGTTCATCTAGCGACTCCACCTTCCAAGAACCCACATTTCCCTTTTTCCCCTTTCATCCTTTGATGAGCCTTGTTCTCGTCTGGTGACTCCATTGAGGTATTACCCTAAGTAATGGAACCATGGCCTCATGAGACTTACCATGAGAATTCCATAAGGTGTACCTTTCCTTTGATGTTCAAAATATCCCTAGATATCCAAATCATTTCCCTACAGACTGGAGGGAAAGTTTCCCTAAATTTAATGGCAATCCAGCTCTAGAAGTCACCCATGTCGTCAATTATATGAAGTATGCTTCAAGCCTAAATATGCTACATGAGGATGTGCGAATGAAATTTTTTGTATCTTCACTGGAATCAAGTCAAAGAAATTGGCTTGCACACTCATGTAATTCGAAGAGCATCCCATCTTCTACCAAGCTCATTCAAGAATTTCTCAAGCATTATCGACCAACTACCCAGAATTTGCAAGATACTTTCCAAGAGCTCAAACACGCTCTTTGCAGAGAAGGTTTTTCGATGGATGATGAGACAATATAATAAGAAATGCTTGAAGAAATTTACTTAGAAGATCTTGATGAAGTTTATCATGTTGTAGATTCAGACGAGACATTTGATGAAGATGAAGTGCTTATATCTACCCTTCAATTTGATGAAGACATCCAAGCCTCTGCTCCTCTTGCACATCAAGAATAAAACATGATGAGTTATAATCATTTTGAAAACTTTGATGATGCTTTGTTCCATGACTGTGGAAATGAAGAAAACTTGCAAAAGGATCTCGATGAAGTTTCTCTTGCAGAAGGCCTGAACGAGACATTGTTATCTACTTTCCCTTTTGAAGAAAATGAAGTTCTCTAGTATTGTGAAGAAGTAATCAACTCCTATGATGTAGATGAATTTGTGGAACAACCCTCATATATAGTTGACGATGAAATTGATGATTTCATACAGGTTGGGAGATGTAGATGGGATGCAATTTGCTTCATTATTGATAGAGATCCTATTTACGACATCGAAGACATACCTCAAGTAAAAGGGGTTGATATATCATCGTCAAAGGACCAATCTTCATGTGTATATGACTCAAATGTTTGGCAGCCTGATGATGACATGGTCACATATTTTTTCCATCCATTCGAGGATGACTTGTCTCAACATTTTAGAATGATTTTCGGTCATTCCTTGGGAGTTGTGATGCATATACTTTTGAGGATGCTAACTTGTTATGTGAGGGCTCTAGCCACATTCATCCTCAATTTTAGATAAAAATAAAGATGTGGCCATTCCAGAGAAATCAAGGTTCACTCTACAAAGTGGAAGTATGTTCATCTTGAGGATTTTTACAAGGTCTCCCAGGTGAAGAGGCAACACATTTCTCCTTCTGGACTTGAGGCTGTCCCTTACCTCTTATCTTCTTCTCTGGGAAGCCATGCAATATTTTTATGATCTCTCATATCATCTCAGTCTTCAAAAATAAGTGGATATTTGTGCACAAATGAAGATGAGCCATTGTCTATATACAATAGTCATATTCAGATATGGGTTGATCGAGCTTCTGGCTATCACTTCAGGCAAGATTCCTTAGATGATCGTGATTTTAGATATTCTTTCCAACATGATTTCATCTCTCCCACCCATCTCCATTCATTTCATTTCACGATTTATTATATATCTATTTATGCTCATGATCATTACATGCTTGACTTATCGTTGTTGTTTTACATAATTAAGCATAGGGGGAGATACTTTGATGAGATGATCGACTGGTTGCACTGGTTGTATGACTTCACCTGACATCACATATCACTTGATATTTAGGGCCTAGGCCCCTGGTAAGTAGGTAGGTCATATTGCTTTCCTGACATTTGCATTTCGATTCCTCATGTTAGTTTAGATGCATTTCATATTTCTTATTTCTCTACTTGCATATGATTTCATGTTTAGTTTAGAATTCTTTGAAAAAATGCTAAAATTTTCTTTTTTAGATTAGTTTCATTTTTGGTTTGATATCTATGGATGAAGGGTGATAGAACCACCCTATATTTTATAGTGTTTTGTTTCAGTGTAATCACATGTCTACCATGAGATGCTGTGGTTCTCAAGTACTCTATGAAGAAAACATGTCCCCAAGTAGGAGCTAGATGTTATCCACATTTTGTGGGATAACTAAGGAGATGACGTCTTGAGGCCCTCATGTTGAAGACATGAATTACCGAGAGACGACCTGACCAATAGTCTCCACTTGCGTATATGGAGACCCACCTCACCACCAAGATCTAGGTTGATCATGATGGTATCCACCACATCGACTAGCCTCCGAAAGACATTGGGTCTTTCTCCATGAGGTGCAAGTCAGGTATTATGGTGAGTTCCATTTCAATATTTGAGGCATTTCAGTTTGTTACATCTATTACTGCTTTTTATTATGTGACATTTGCTTGGACATTATGATCTTTGTCCTGTTTCACCTTGGTGGTTGACATTGTTCCCTAGTAAGTGGGTCACCCTTGGTGATATGTATGCTACTGAGAGGTATTTTTGACAAGTCATCGTACCATTCCTGACCATACTTTCCACTTTACACACTTTGTCCCCTCATCTCCTCACCTTTTGGGTTTCTCGGGTGTACTGAACCAAGAAGGGGTTGTCCCTCACTTCATGGGAAGAAGGGGTTGAAGGCCTAGAGGCTTGTGGTTGGAAAAATATAAAATCCTGATTATGAACCTTCTAGATGCTTTCCCAAAGAGGTCTTGAGAGCAATGAAAAGATTCTCCTAAAAAACCAAATACCTGCAAAAGAAAAATAACATTACACAAATGTCCCAATTTGTTGAGGTGTGTACACTCATGCAGTGTCTCTTTATTTCCTTCCATATTTCACTCTGTGTACCTCTATATTCAAGTTGACTTGTCGTACTACACCCCAAGATAGTAGATTCACCAATAGGGAGTACCCAAGGTTTTGGACTATTAATCAATTAATGACAATGCATGGGCTTGGAAAAATGATGCATTGAAAACGAAGGCACAACACACCCTCTATAAAGGCACCCATAAGTGAGACACTACAAACCCTTGTATGTCATGAACCCCATGCCAAAAATTATTCCCCTCATCCATAACACATCATCCACATGACTTAGAAGGAGGTTCCCTCAGAAAACACCCCTAAACTTGAGGGACGATTCACCCAATAGGTCGTTTGTCAAACCTCCCATACTCAAACTTGGTAAATTGCATAGGGTCTTTGAGCATTGGTTTATTTTGATGAGGTGGTTTGGATGTAATTGCTTGAATGGATCTTTTATTGATTTGAATTACTCATCATGATGCTTTGAATTGAGATCCTTCGAGGGCATATCCATTTGTCTTTGTAGGACCTAGCTGGTGGAAAGTTTTGGAGGAACAAGCCTAGTTTGGGCTTCCATGGGCTTGAAGCCCATAGGTTAGATACTATGGCCCACATGTTGGATGAAGAATAATTGCCGTTGGAGGCCTAAAAGACACCTTGGATGACCTCACCATGCCCTCACAAGTCAAACGACTTGCTTTGGAGGCCAAAAACGTCACCTTAACGGGCTTGATGTCATGCTTGAGGGGGTATTTGAGTGGTGATGAGGAAACATGGCACGTTTTTAAGGAAGGAGGCTTTGGAACATGAGGAAAATACAAGGATTGAGAAAATATGGCCTTTGGAGGCCAAGCACACCCATCTCCAAGACCAACGACTTAGCCTAAGTGCCAAAACATGGCCTCAAAAGAGGTTGACGTCATCATTTTAGGGTTTTCCTTGTGCAATTTCAAATTTTGGTTGAATTAAATAATATTATCTTTGTAAAGGGGAATGATAAGGGAAGTTGACCCCTTGTCTTATATTTTACCCTAACTTATGTGTAAAAACTAGGTATTAGACATTTTGTATAAATATAAATCATTTGAATCTCATTTCATAACATAACTCTCCTTTGTGAGAGAGACTCCTTGGCTGAAATTTGCGCCCTACTTGGGAAATTTTGCATATATTTCTTTTCACTTGCTCTTGTAATGGTTTATCTTTGGCTATTGGATGGAGGATGATGCACTATCTCTTGTGGAGGCTTATTTCTTTCTTTATGGTGGATTTTCTTGGTAAAAAAGAGGTTTATCTTGTTAATGCTTGGACTAGGTAAGGAATCTCTCTTGTTATTGCTTCTTTTCTTGGTTGCAAGGTTAATTTGATAATATTTTGGGGAGTATAAGGGAATAAAACCCCACCAAGCCATCATTTTGTATTGAAATAACTTGTTGCCTAAAGGAATACTAGGAGGAGTAAAAGGGTTTACAACCTTTTAGGGTTTTTCCTAGCTAGTTTAACTTGCCTTGGGGAGTAAAAGGGATTACACCCCCAAGGAAGTAGCTCAACTAGATATTTAAATTTTATGACTCCAAAAACCAATAACTAAAGGAAATAATCTCCTATCATTGGAGAAACACAATCATTGCGTTGGGATACATGAAATCACGGGATATTGAAATTGTCTAAGTTGGAATATATTCTATGTGCTTAAAGCTCACTAAGGCCTCTAAGGCATTTTGTTTTGTCAAGGACTTATTTCTACTATAATAAAACAAATCTACGACCACTAGGGATGCAACAAACCCTAAAAAAATCTCTAAATAACTCACAGTTCAACCGTCTAAAATTGCTAATAATTTACCCCTATAATCCACTAGTCTCAACACATCTTTTGGGTGGATTACTTGTGATTTTTGGTGGCTGATTTTTCTGCTGTAACAACTTGTTTGCTATATTCATAAGGCTACAGGTATATCTCTGCAATACTTGTCTATAAAATCCTTACATTGATGCTAAAGTCTTATGCTTTTACACTTGAGTTGTACTAGTGTTTTGCTAACTTTTTCTTGCATCATTTGATAGAATTTTAACATCTTTTTAGCAACTCTAACAATATTTATTTTGTTGATATATATCTCTGTTTATTTCTGCAATTAGGGACATCAAGATTAAATTGCTTGTCCACCTAATATATTACGTGTATACTTGGCTTTTCTTGTGTCTTGGGCATGTACAATCACCCTTTGCAGGTACTCATACTTCTTGGAAACCATTGGCCACCACCAAGACGTGTCATCAAAGTCATCTTCCACATAGAAACTTGACCTATAGGGAAATCCATCTCATCATCTCACTTTTCATCTCATTTCCCCTTGGGGTCATCGAGATTCCCCCATTGAGGTGATGAATTCACCTCTAAAGTGACGGGAATACCTATCTAAGGTGAYAGTGGGTAGGTGTTCTCTTTGTTTTCACCATTTTGTGGTTTGGGTCGGGCTTTKCCCAAYCTACAACTTGTGCGATAACACRGTTGATTARTCACCTCAATGCATATTCAAGTCTAGGTTCCTAACAAGGTTTCATTTTKCTTTCAYCACCATTATTTGATTTTTGAGTTCAAGTAAAGAGCCTATACTTTCTGCTACCTGAGTTGAAATTTGGTTTTCTAGATKATGCAATTTRGAAAACAAATTGTATATTGAACTCTTGTTACAATGCACATGCTCCTTGTGGCTTCAAAGAKCCCACCGATTCTCTTGCATCTCTAGAGAGTCCATTTGACCTCCAATAACACTAGATTCCTCTACTGGAAGGGAGAGATGCCCAATGCCTATAGAAACCACACCTTTCTTCAAATGCCCACCATAAATTCACCTCTGAAATAGAYAACCATGGGCCGATTCAATTCCCAACTGCTACACTCAACACTATCCTGAGAATGCCRATGATTGTGCACATGATAATCCTCTRGGGAGGAGGCTTCCTTAGAAGCTCCTTAGCACCAACTAAAAATTGAAATAATAGAAAAAACACCAGAAAACAACTTACCATGCCAAAGAACTGATTCAAATTTTAAGGGGGCATATGGTCTAAATTCTGATGCAAAAGTCATAAAGCTATAAAGCTAATAGATTTCCATGTGAATTAAAGTGATGCCCACCTCCTCATTAATTAATTGGGCTAACAGGTTGCTCATATGGGTCAAAGAGAGTCCCAACTCTCCATTATTGTATTGGGTTTTATTTTCCACTAATTAGTTAGCTGGGTAGTTAGATCTATTATTATAATAATAAAGACTCATTTAATGAGATCTTTCCATTATTGTATCGGGTTTTATTTTCCATTACTTAGTTAGTTGGGTAGTTAGATCTATTATACTAATAATAAAGACTCATTTAATGAGTTCTTTTTGACTTTGTTCAATGGACCATTTTGTAATCCTATATAAAGGCCTAGGAAACATTCTCATAATATCAAGTTACTCATTTTGGCTTCTCTCATATTTTCTATTGTTCATTGTGAGATTAATTAGCTCAGAGTGATTTACTAGTAATTAGTTTTAGAGGTGAGGCTTCTCTTTGAGCCTCACCTCCCAAGTACTTCATTTACATGATTTTTTTATTGGATTACTAAGAGGGGGGGTGAATCAATAATAGAGCAATATAATCATTTTTCATCATAAAATGCAAGTGTTATATCAATGTAGCATTATCATGCAGAGTAAAAAAACAATGACCAAATGAACAATCACACACATACACAGTACACCAGTGTTTTACGTGGAAACCCAAAGCGGGAGAAAACCACATAATGATTTTTCTTATATGTCTTTAAGATTATATTAATTGGAAGCACCTTCTTTTGTTTTCCAGCTGCAACAGGAAGGAGGCTCCAACCCCCTAGTTTCTCAGGCTACAACATGAGGGAAGCTCCAACTCCCCAATTCTCTGGCTACAACTAGAAGGAGGCTACAACCCGCTATGTTCTCTAGCTACAATCGAAAGGTGGCTACAACCACCTGTCCTTGCCCCATCCAATCGCCTTGGTATATAAGTAGAATGATGGAACCACTGTCACACTATCACTGTGAGATATACTGCTATAAAACTGTACCAATCAACCTGCACCAAACAACCTGTACCAATAACCTGAACCATGCATCAACCATGCATCAACCTGTAATCAACCTGTACCATAAACAAGTGCATCAACCATGCACCAACCTGTACCAAACAACCTATAATCAACCTGTACCATAAACGAGTGCATCAACCATGCACCAACCTGTACCTCAACCTATACCATGAATAAGTACATCAACCATGCACCAAACCTATACGAATAACCTGTCACAACAACCTATCACAAAAACCCGTCTCATCAATCTTATCAACCAAATCAGATCTACTCACCAAGATCAATCACCAAGACAACTCTCAAAGATGTGCATCAACCAAACATAAAACAAAAACTCATAATCATCACCAAGATCAAGATGTTCTTCTAATAATATACCAATACAAGTATGCTACATCATCCATAAATCATGTGTCAACAATACTACTAACAAGTGCCTCCAACCATGTACCAAGTATGTACCAATCATGTATCAACTAATCATCAACTATGACTCATCAAGATGTACCAACATCATCAACTATACACCTCATGTATGAGCCAACTCATCAACTACTTGTCTCAACCATGTACCCAACATGTACCTCAACCAAAAGCCCTCATCAATTTCATCATCCAAATCTGATTTGTAACTTTGTAATAGACCTAGTATATATGATCACATACCTGCAAACCTTCCTTAACTTTAACAACAAGAGACTAGCATTTTCATCAAACTTTACTTTTGTCTCACATGACTAATTTTGGATTAGTCAACAACCCTAACTTGAAATAATCATAACTATGTACCTGTAATGAACAAAGATCTGAAAAATAGTACACAATGTTCTTCAATGTGTTTTATGCAATTCCTCCAAGTGCCACTACTTGGAACCTCTCAGAAAATGAGTTATAGCAAAAATGGCATACCTTGTTGAATTATGGCTTATTCTAGAGAGCGAACTTGTAGAGCATGCCTCGCACATAATATATGTTTTGTGGGTCTAGAAATTGTACACAAAATACTACAGAATGTACTCTAACCAACACATTTGGTCTTATTGAATTTGGATATGTTATGAAGAAGTTATGATGTTTTTACCCAAAACACCTGTTTTAGACTAGTTCCAGGACTAGCCACAAACCCTATTTTCCACGGAGTGTAACTCCAAAAATACAATGACCCACAAGCTGAAATTTGTACCATAGATACTTGGATATGTTTTCTCAATGGTATCCCAATTTCACGGTCTGAATCATTCTAGAAAAAAAATTTATTGCGAAAATGGTGAGATGACCTATAAATAACATACCTTAGAAAGTATCATCAAAAGAATTTATCGTCCTTTGAATTTCGGCCTTCTTTACTTCACCTTCCCTCTGAAATTTGGCTTAGATATCCTTTGGTTGCCTCAGTCACATGTAGATATTCAATATTCTCAAGTGTGATTTAAAATGAGTGAGTCTTCCCTCTTATTTATACTTTCATGTAACTTCCTCAAGGGGTTACCTTTTAACCATCTTAACCCAATTTCGTTATTTTAGTGCTAACCCACTTTCCTTAATTTAGTGCTAACCATCTTAAACACTTTCCATAATTAGAAATTTCTCCATTTATTTTATTATTTAAATAATCCTCCTTGACTTTGTCACTTCACTTTATTATTTAAATAATTCTCTTTGACTTTGTCACTTCACTTTATTATTTAAATAATCCTCTTTGAATTTGTCACTTCACTTTATTATTTAAATAATCCTTTTTGACTTTGTCACTTCACTTTATTATTTAAATAATTTCTTCTTTGCAATAACTTTGACTTCTTTGACCTTTTGGGGCTTCAAGCCAACACATGAGGGTCCTCCAAATTCGTAAGGCCATAACTCTCAAACCGTGAGGAGTTATCTGACGTTACACATACCATCAGAAATGGAATGACATGTACTATCCATATAGAATAGTCGTACCTACAAATATATCAAAACTCATACCATTATACATTACCCAAACTTGGGTCCATTACCCAAACTTGGGTTCTCCAATTTCACATGGCCATAACTCTCTAACCGTGAGGAGTTATGTGATGTTCCATATACCACCAGAAATGGAATGACATGTACTACCCATTTAGAATAGTATTACCTTCAAATATATTAAACCTCATACCATTTTACATCAAACAAACTTGGGTCCATTACCCAAAATTTTGTGCTACCAGAATTTGCTACCGAACTTTCTCCAAGGGTTGATATCAATCTACAATATCACTCTCAAATGGTTGACATCAATGACAACCAACAATCCATACCAATTGTCCATCAACCTAAGCCAACTGTTTAACATTTTTTTTCCATGCTTATTTTCATGCAATATTGGCATGTCTAATATCCTCCTCTCTTGGCATTCAAGCCATCCAAATCTTAGCCTTCGAGATCCAGATCAGTGGTATCAGAGCGGGTAAGCTCTCCACTGGAAAAAGGGTTTGAAGCATGATGTAGGTTCAAACAATTACAACAATCACCAACCTCGTTTTGGTACTATCATAATCCATTTTCCGGGCCATACACTGTAAGCATCACAGTTGGTCCACAGGCACTACATGGCTTTGTTTTTACCCTCAGATCTTCGTTCACCATTACAAGGAGAACCATACATGGATTCACTACATCCATACATGGATTCACTACATCTATACATGGATCCACTACATCCATTGGTTTGCCACATTTTCAACAAATTTGCAGGGTGTCAATGCTGCCCACAGAGGTTCCACAACCTCTAGAACAACCCATGCTGCTTTACAAACCCTTGGCATCCTTTGTGGTCCTCTACACTCAGCGAAATTAAAAGAGGTGATGTGACCTCTACATAACATTTCATAGGCTCTACCATATCTCATTATAAATATCTCTTTAATATCTCAAATGGGTATTTCGCAGAATCTCATTTGGCTTTCTAGTTTGAGAGATATCATCAATTGAATCTCAGCATGTATTTGACCCAATGAGGCAACGTGTACCACCATCTTCAACGAGATTTTCCTCCCTATTTAGAAAAATAAAGAGGGACTTACACACATGGATGAAAATATCTCTTCAATATCTCAAATGGTATTTCACAGAATCCCATTTTTCTTCCTGGTTTGAGAGATATCATCGATTGAACCTCAACATGTATTTGACCCAAGGAGGCCGCACGTACCACCATCTTCAACGAGATTTTTATCCATGCTCAGGAAACTACAGAAGGAGTTCCACACATTTCTAGAAATATCTCTTCAATATCTCAAATGGGTATTTCACATAATCTCATTTGGTTTCCTGGTTTGAGAAATATCATCGATTGAATCTCAACATGTATTTGACCCAAGGAGGCCGCGCATACCACCATCTTCAGAGGTATTTTTATCCCTTCTCTGGAAATTATAGAAGGATTTCCACATATGAAAGGAAATATATCTTCAATATCTCAAATGGGTATTTTCTGGAATTTGATTTCGTTGTCCTGTTTATGAGATATCTTTGCTTGAGGTAGCACATGTCTGTAACCAACGTGGCCATGCACCCTTCGAATTTGGCCTGGTTTTTCTCACTCCATGGGCCTCATCATAACAAGTTCCATATACCAATGTAAATATCTCTTTAGTATCTCAAATGGGCCTTTGACATAATTTGATTTCATCCCTTGTAGCAGAAGTTATGAATAGATTTGCAGAAGGATGTTCACAACCCCCAAAGTCATGATTTTTCCATATTAGTTTTTAAAATTTTGGGATTTTATTAAAATT
>ML782569.1:0-14274 GCA_009831015.1 Picea engelmannii | reverse complement strand
TGCGTGGCAAGAGACAAGACATGCTAAAAGCATTTATTCTATTCTCTCATTGGAATACTATCTGTAGTCATTAGTCCTAAATTTGTAAGAACTTTAATAATTACCTAGAGTAGTTTACATGAAGATGATACAATCGAGCCACAACAATCGAGCCTAATCATTGATACAATATGTAGGGCTTGCACCCTACTTCATGATAATACATATTAACTCCACAATAACAGGAAGTTAACACAACAATAGGCAAGCAAGCTAATAATAATTTTTATGCCATAAATGCAATTTCATCACCTCTTTGGAATTTTTTGATTTATGCAAAAGCATGAGAATTGCATGCAATTTAAACCCTTAAATTTGAAGTTTCCAATCTTAATGGTAGAAAGTCATTTAATTTCCATTTTTTTTCTTATTTATAACAAAATTATCAATCCTTTATCATAATGAACTAGGGATAAAGATTCTCACATAAATATTTCTTTAAGATTTTGACATACAAAAATAAAATTGAATCCAAACAAAGATAAATTGAAGCTAAGGAAAACATAGAGTAGTACCTAGAATCGAGGATTGAAATGTAAGTGTATCTCACCCGACAATCCTTCTTCTTCTCTTGCTCGAAATTTAATGTGTGTATAGTGCCTCACTACTAACCCAAAGGTTCACTTCAAACCCTTGGACCTTCGAGCCTACAAAATGATGAAGAACAATATGTAAGAATGACATAACCAACTCTAAGGAATTGTAGAGTTTATGATAATATAAGGGCATATGTTTAATATTTGGATTACCCTCACAACCTAAAACCCTATCCTCTTATGTCCACCACCATCTCTTTCTTCCTTTGGTTTCTCCCTTATGAACATGGAACTGAGAGGGGGAACCCCCCCCACCCTTAGCTGATGTTGTAGCCTTTCACATGTTAGTGGCATCTCTGAACAAGCTGCTTCCTAAGTAACCGAACTCAAAATTTGTCAAGAAGGAATATTATATACTTGCAATTAATCTTCCTCCTACAATGACTTTCCTCAAGGCTCTGGCCTTATATAAGTGTGGCCTCATTGGTAATTTAGTGGATTATGGTTGTCTCCTAGAAACATGGATATGAGGATGAAAAAAATTTGGATGGAAACTATCCAAGGCACCCTCACCTATTGCTTATGTGGTCAAGGGTATTATGCTTATTTATTTGAAAATAAGGAAGACAAAGACCACATATTTCAAAATGGGACATAATTCATGGGCTCGAGAGAGATGTATATCAATTGATGGATGGTGGATTTTTATCTTGAAGTTGAGGTGTCCACTGTGGTGCTTGTCTAGGTTCTCCTTCCCCATATACCTCTTCACTATTGGAGCGATGAAAATTAGGCAACCATTGGTGATACTTTAGGTAAATAAATTGATAAATGTTTTTCTAAGGTTGGAATGTCTGCATGCACCATAATCTATGTGAAACTAGATCTAGAAAAAAGGTTTCCAAAGGTGATTATGTTATCCTTGGACAATTGGACACACATGCAGAAGCTGGACTATGAAAAATTGTTATTCAAGTGCAATAAATTCCATGAGTACGGAAATTTTGAAAAATACTATAAACTCTTAACTTCAATTCAAAATCCCCCCTCCAAAAAAGGATTACTGGCACAAGTGAAGGAACCTGTAAGAAACAAGCAAGTCATTTTCCCTCCTTTCTATGGCTCCTCCTCTTATTTTGGAAATAAGGTATGATAATCCCCTCAAGGAACAAATTTGACACCTTGTCCCATATCTCTCTAGAACCTGAAGCCTCTATATAGGTCCCCTGCTTGCCATCAACAGGGCCTCCCCCTTCTCAATTAGAGAAAACCAATATTCTTTACCCCATGAATTTGTGAAACTCTCTTCCTTGATCCTCTAATGGAATTTCTAAAAGTGATAGAAGTCAAAGAGTTAAAGGAAGAACCATAGGAATCTTAAGATATAGTTCTAGAGAAACATTCCACTCAACCTAGTGGATTTTTCACTAGAGAAATTCCCTTCAACAAAAAGAAGAGGAGGAATACCTTGAAGAGTAAAGACTCCTTAAAAGACTAGGAAGACAAACTTTCAAACAAAGGCAAAAGGAAGTAGCAATAAAATAAAAAACACTAGGGATTCATAAATACATTGAAAGTTCCTTTGGAAGCATAGTTAAAATGACATCAATCAAAAGTATTGGAACTTATATGTTTCCTAAAGGAGTCATGGGAGATAGTTATAACCCTTAAAATATGAAAAAATGAAATAATTCTCTTGGAATAGTAGGGGAATGGGCAACGAGTTCAAATAAGTGTTGAGGGATTTAACTAGGTATGAAAAACTAGTGGTAGTTCTCATCTAGGAGACCAGACTTGAATATTATCATATGTTAGAAATGAGAAAGGGATATAGGATATTGAGTAGAGGAACAATGGTAAGAGAAAGAGGTCCTTTAGGATGTTTTTGTACTCTTTAGGATAGTTTAGTTTTTGAGCTAGTTCATACCTATTGCAGTTAGCATTGGGTGTTAGTAAGTCTCATCCATCAAGCCTTAGGGAAGATAATTTAAATATTCAACATCTATATGCCTGATCCAGGTGGATATCGGTGGCCACCCACCTATTCCAACTGGCTCAAAATAGTTTGTTGGTAACTTACTATTTTTAGCAGTTTTTTCGGTTCCTAAACTTCCAGGGCCATTTTGAGGGCCTAAACGATGATTTTTCACGATCGAGCACCTCAATGATATCTAAAAAGTCTTATTGAGACCCCAAAATGAATCTTCTCGTCGATACCTTTCCAACGAGCTATCGTGCGCCCGAAATGGAGATCGTATTCCAAAGTTACGCCCCCGAGAAGTTGATACACCAAACTACCCAAAATGGTGTCCAAAAAATTGTTGGCTTTTCATCTTCCAAGGTTAGGGTTTTGGATTTTGTTTATGTTAAAAGGGCCTTTGGAGCCTCATTGTAACAATCATCTTCTTGCGAATGTGAGTAGCCGTCGCATCTCTTCTCAAAGATAAGCTGCCACTATTCTAGCGAGTCTTTCACTCTGTATTTCTACAGTTTTGTACATTTCACTCATTAATAGAAATTGTGTATTACTGTATATCTGTGAATCTTGTTATATATTCGATATATCTCTGTTATATTATTGTCTCTCTTGCAATATCTCTATATATTTTTGTGTTATATCTTCTCTCTCATTTCGTGCCAAGAATGATACAGATCAATGGTATTAGAGCAGGATTTTTTGTTCATTTTTCAGTGCATGTCCCCAATGAAGTCCAAGTATTGCAAGTTGGGTCTCTATCTTATCTCTCTTGAGGAAAATCACTCTCCCACACACAAGAAATCCTCCATGGCGGAAGAAAATAAAAATGATGAAGCAACAGATTATATCAATCTGTTGCTTGAGCAATCTCTCACGCGATAGAGGGATGAAACGATGGAGATTTTTTCCCACATCCTTCAACACCTACTGATTATAACAGACACATCTTCATCAAGTGACCACTTTGGAAGCACATCTCCTTTCAAGGTACAAGCCAATTTTGATATTCCTATATTTTAAGGTCAAATAGATGTGGATGCCCTAGAAAAATGGTTAAATTTTCTAGAAGGTTATTTCTCTGTTCACAATCTTTCTGACAAGGAAAATATCACCTTCGTGCTCCTTAAGGCTCTCCCCCATGTCAAACATTGATGGGAAACTTACTAGGAGAAAATTTCCATAAAGGAGTCTGGAATATATGGGGCCGATCCCACTTAGGATTTTTTTGTGGATGCGGTCAAGGAGAAATATTAACCTGTTGGTAACTATGATGACCAATACATGAGATGGACCACACTACGACAAGAGAGGGGCCAAACAGTGCCAGAGTTCACAAATAATTTCCATACCTTGTGCACCAAGCTGGGTATCAAAGACTCCGAGCGACATATGGTTTTGAAATACCATGAGGCTCTGCATAGGTACATCCAAACCGAAATGGATTTCCTGAACATCTCATCACTAGGAGTTGCCTATCAATATGCTGTCAAAATCGAGAAGAAATTTAGGCACCATAACAAACAGGAGTTCGGGTCTAAAAATCTGCAACAACCAAAGTATGATAAAGATGAACCTAACAAACAACCTCCCGAAAACTAGTCTAAGCCATATGAAAAGAAGGGTCACGGAAAGACGAAGAAGGACACTGGAAAGTGGTGCGATTTCCACAAAATCCCCTGGCACAACACCGATGAATGTCGCTCAAAACAATCATTGGTGGCCAAGATCAAAGAAAAAGATATAAACCCAGATTCATAATCTGATTCAGAAAATAATGGGAGAAGACGGATCATTGATGCAGATCCCACTACTACTGTCACGACCGCAAAAATTCAACAAGAAGAACCAACAAATCCCGAAGAGGGGGAACACCTCTTTCATTCACAGATGTGGGTGAAGGGGACCCCATTGCATTTCATTGTTGATATCGAAAGCCAGAAGAACCTCATCTCAGTATAGGTCATCAAACAATTGGGATTGTCGACAACACTACACCCATGACCATACAACATCAGGTGGCTTCGCTAGGGATGAGATCTCTGTGTCAGCCAACAATGTCGATTTTCATACGACATCCATCCCTTCAAGGGTGAGGTATTATGTGATGTTTCCCCACTGGATGTATGTGATGTTGTTTTGGGAAATCCATATATGTGGAAGCGCCATGCTATTTATGAGTCTCGACCCCGTAGTGTCATTGTTACTCTAGGGGGTCATCTCTACAGGATACCAGAGTTAGTTCCAACTACTGTCCCATCGAAACAGTGTCACAAGGTACTATCTCATACTGCAAAATTCAACTTCTTCACAATCTATTCAAAAGGTGAACATAAGGACATTACAACCATTGCAGCCTTAGTCCAAGCACCTTCTATCCAACATAATAAGGTCGAAAAGATTGAAGCAAAGCACAAAGATTCCTTCTGCACATAGTCATCTCAACATGTTCTCAACAACCTCCCACAAACCAAGCAACTCACCAAGGTTCATATTCAACAAGTGCTTTCCCCTCTCCCTTGGGAAATCAACACAATAGAAAACATTTCTTCCTAAGGAGGGAGGATTGAACCAGGTGGATGTCGGTGGCTACCCATCTATTCCAACTGGCTCAAAATAGTTTGTTGGCAACTTACTATTTTTAGTATTTTTTCGATTCCTAAACTTTTGGGGCCATTTTGAGGGCCTAAACGATGCTTTTTTCGTGATCGATCACCTCAATGATAGTCAAAGTCTTTAATTTATCCCAAAAACGAATCTCTTCATTGATACCTTTCCAACGACCTATTATGCACCCCAAACATAAATCGTATGCCAAAGTTACGCCCTCAGGAAGCTGATACACCAAACTACCCAAAATGGGGTCCACAAAACTGTTGGCTTTTCATCTTCCAGGGTTAGGGTTTTGGATTTTATTTATGTTAAAAAGGCCTTTGGAGCCTCATTGTAACAATCATTTTTTGGGGAATGTGAGTAGCCATCACATCTCTTCTCAGAGATAAGCTTCCACCATTCTGGCAAGTCTTTCACTCTGTATTTCTACATATTTGTACATTTTGCTCATTACTAGAAATTGTGTATTACTGTATATCTGTGCCTCTTGTTATATATCCGATATATCTCTATTATATTATTGGCTCTCCTACAATATATCTATATATCTTTGTGTTATATCTTCACTCTCATTTCATGCCGAAAATAATTCGGATCAATGCCAGTCCATTATAGAGAAAAAGAGGAATGTTGGAGATTCTTGCACACAATGAAGGACTCTGAGTATGTCAAGAACATCATCATAATAAGAGATTTCAACACGGTTCTATCATCCAAGGAAAAGTAGGGGGGAGTATAGTAAGAGATTCATTAAGGGGATGTATGGAGGATACAATATCCAATTGGGATTTGTTAGATATAAACCCCCAAAAATGGAAATTTATTTGGAAAAATGGGGGGCTAAGGCCAGGTCATATAGTGGCTAGATTTGTCCACTTCCTTATCCATGGTGATTTCTTGCTAGAAAGAAGGTCATCACTTTTGATATCATTTTGTTTGCCATCTCTAATCATAGATACATTTTTATTTCATTTCTATATCCTTAGAATATTGGTCCCATCCCATTTACATTAAATCTATCGTGGTTACACAATCCAAAATATTTGGAGGTCATTTTAAAAGCCTGGAGTAGGCCAGTTTTGGGATATCCATCTATTGTGCGAGAATATAAATTAAGAACTATCAAGTGTGCGTTAAAAGAATGGGAAAAGTGATCTTATATCCCATTAGCCCAAGAGAGATGTGATATCATAAAGCAAAATTTGAGGTGTTTTCTAAACTGGTTTAGGAACAATCCCAAGCTTGGGGGAAGTACTAACTTCTCTTTCCTTGCCTTAATTATAAAGGGAAACTGTCCATCCTATTTTTCAAGATTTTGTCCTATTTCTTTGTGTAACTCCTCTTATAAAATCCTGACAAAAATCCTAGAAAATAGGATGAAAAATATTCTCCCAAATATTATCTCAAACAACCAAGGTGGATTTCTTTAGAAGAGACAAATAATTGACAATATCATATTGGTGCAGGAGGAAATTCACTCAAGTAGAGCAAACAAAGAAAAATGAATGAATATAAATATGGACATGGAAATTGATTTTGACTAGGTACTTCATTCATTTTTGTTTGAAGTTTTATGTAAATTTGGTTTCACAAAATCCTTTATTCGGTGGGTGAAAACATATGTAGGATCCCCTTGGATTCATCCCTTGGTGAATGGCATACCTACTCCCTTCTTTATGAGAAAAAGAGGCTTGAGACAATAGGGCCTATTTTCTCCTCTCCTTTATATCATCACGATAGACTCCCTGAGTGTAATATTGGAGCAAGAGAAAATAGTTGACAATATCCAATGGATTTACATTTTCATAGATGCCAAAGAAATCAACCATTCACAGTTTACTGATGATACTCTCCTCAAGTGGGGGTCCTAGAGACTTCATAACCAAGTATCTCTTGATGGGAGAATATTCATAGCCAAGAAGCATCATCTTCAGGCCTAGAAACTTGTTAGCTTGGAAAATAAAATTGGAAGGGACACAATTTTATAGTTGGTAGTTGAAAAAAAATAAATTATTCTTTTCTTTGATAGAGCCTCTAAAAGAAATCTATGGGTGAAAGGTGTGGAGGGGATCATCTTCGATCTTGAGGAAAATTTTGAATCAATATTTGAATGGGTTTTAGGCTAAGAAACTAACAATCAAGTTGAGATATTGGCTATCTTCCAAGGACTTAGGATTCTTGACTCTATGAAGACCAGAAAACTCTTGGTAATATGAGATTATTAAATCATCACTTGACACATGTGCCACTCCTCATCATTCAAGGTTTTTAATTTAGATAGGATTATCCTTATATTAAAAAAGAAACAAAGAGGTTTGAGTTTCTAGACTTTTTCCATGTGTTGAAGGATCAAAAAAATTAAGCATATCACCTGGATAATGAAACAAATCCTCTATATGTGGGAAACTTAAGGATAAAAGGTGGGGGGGAGTAACAACCTTATCCAATATATCATATTTTAGTCAATCCATAGATTATGCTTACAATAAAGACCACAATGAAGGATAAGTGTGGAGTGCATGTAAGCTGAAGAGATGAGTATTAACATCCCCAAGCCCATAGGTACCTTTGCACATTTCATTCATGATGAAAGAGAATGCTAATAAATGGAATGGATTTAATACGAGGAATAGAGGCGGGATCATTCTAGAATTCTATCTAGTTTGTTTTGTCTTGAATTATGTTGGGCATAGAGAGGGTTGAGGACTCTGAAATCAATCTCTCCTCTCGGCTGGTGGAACTTTCTCTATGCATTCTATTTCAGTCTATGTTGTCAACTTGGGTCTATTGGAGTGATCTTATTTGTAGTTTTGGATTGGTGCCTCGAGTTTATTCCTTAGAAAATTTCGAAGACTTAGAATATGTTTGAGCATAACGATCCTTGTTGATGTTTCTCATGTGAAGCTTTGAATTTGCATCGAGCTTTGTGGAGGTAAGATAGGATTTTTGATGATAACCAAGTAATAATCTCCCATATGTTGAATACAAGTGACAAGCAAAGAGGTATATACGAATTCTGGACATGTAGAGTTATTAGAGATTGCAACCTAGCTGAAAAAGAAAATTAAGAAGATTGAAGTAGAATTTAGAATGATTTGTCGATTGATCCCTATCCTTGCTAGGAGCTCTTAGTCCATGGTATCACATCCAAGGATTTCAATTGTGTCTACCCTATATTTTTCAAAAGAATAAGAATCAATCCAATAAGCTCTACAAGATCAGGAAATGGAAGTCATGGACTAAGAGATCAAGTCACCAGAGGAGGTCAAGCATGAAGCCCATATTGGGCACATCTTTCTCTGATTATATGTTTATCTATGTTGTGCAAAATATTTTTGATACTAGGTTAGTTTCTTAGGATCTATACTAGTAGGCTTTTATGCTATATGTTTGTGAAATCTAGAATAACATAATCTATAGGAAATAATTAAGACTTTTGGAAAACCCTATTTTGTTTGTATTATTATGTTCTATGGTGTAGTTGCAACAAATTTTTAATACAAATCTTAACCATTTTAGTTTAGAAAAAGAAAACCATAACCAATAAAGATCACTACTATTTCTTACTCTCCTTCACCTCCTTTTAATAATGTAAAATCTAAATTCCAACCAAAATGCCAAATCCCAACTAAGTGTATCCCTCTTCCTCTTCCTCTTCTTCCCTTCCTAATAATAATAAATTTTAATATTTTTATAGCTTGAAAAGTTACCTAACCCTATCTCCTTATCCTCACTTTAGTTTTTCCTAGATACAATCGAATTTTACTTCCTTCTCATATCTTGTTTCCTTTTAATATATCCAATTTCTTTCTCACACTTCTTACATTATTTATTTGAGCTCTTAAATAACCCCATTTGGCTATTTATATTATATTGTAGATTATGATAATTCACCGGTCCACATCTACCAACGTGACCTTCTCTCCCAAAGGATTTTCCTTTACCCATTGTTGTGACATCAATTCACATCCATATTATAAATAGTTTGGGAAAGCCTCTCGTGTCCTCCAAGATACCCAAACTTGACAAAACATAAAGCATACAAGCATTGAGAAGTATTAAACAATGCATAATATTGATAACCTTCTTACTATCAACTTCGACTTCGAGTATGGTATTACTACCTCGTGACTCTCGCAGAGTCTCAATTTGAAAGTTTGTTCAAAATACACATATATACAATATCATGATAATTCTCACTAGAATTAGGCACACTTAACTCCTAAGCAATTGCAAAAACCATCAAGCATCAATTAAGCATACATAACCCATGGCTAATCATCATGCATAATGCCAAAACAACATCTTCACATATACCTAACTTTTTTTTTTTGCTTATTATATGTCCATAAACATCACATGTTCAAAGAATTTCATATTTTTTTATAAGTTTATCTAGTTCAATCAATCTTTTGACACCAATGGTTGAATCAAAACAAAAATATATTATCATGTTTAAGCAAATATATTATCATGTTTAAGCTTTGTTTTAGTTAGTCAATAAAAGTGTGGACATTACAAAGTGTACATGGAAATTGCCATATCATCTAATTTAGTGCATTGGTGACCTAGAAGAATATTATGCAAGTATCGAAGGATTACTAACACAGGTTGCATACTTTATATAACTGAGGCATTACACAGTCATAAGGTTAGTCAATTGCATGAATTGAATTTAATTCTCCATAGATAATTCAACCATTTCTTGTAACATAATGCTTCATAATTGGTTTCATTGTACCCACATCTCATCATAAGAGATGTTTTTTTTTTTATGAAAAACCCTTCATCTACACAAGTAGACAAAAATGCCGTGATAAAATGATGTTTTTTTTGAAAAACCATTCATCTATGCAAGAAGACGAAATTAATGTCATAACTAGTAGCTTCAACCATACACAATATCATATAATGTATTTCGTGATGCCATATCCCATGCAAATGACACCCTACTTTGCTAGTCATCAAAACCCATGAGTGTGTACCACTGATACTTCCATATTCAAATAACACACAAAGTCAAGTTTGAGTTATCAATCATAGTTAATCACAACCCAAACAATTATTTTGAATGAATCATTCAAATTAAAATTGTACACCATATTTATTTGTGTTGAATATTGAATCAATTCATATTACACTATCATTGGATAGTTTGACCATTATCTCCAACATCTAATTTATTTAAATTCCAATTATAAATGGGACATTTGAAGCATTAAACTTTTAGAAAAAGAAAAAAAAAATCAATTATTTTGATACCAAAGGTTAGCACTTATTTCATCCTTCTCGTGGAGTTGTAATTTCCCATCATTGAATGATTATAGATGTTTACAACATCTTTCTTGGTCAAGAACAAATCTCTACCATGATCTCCCACATTTTTGTTAAAATGTTTCTTATTGTGCATTTTTTATACAACATCAAATGACACTTGCATAAAGAAGCAACTTTCTACATAAGCAATATTGTCCCTTGAAATCTTAGATTTATGCAAGGACTTGGCCTCACTAGAAGTGTCAAGTTGGCCATGATGAGCCCATCATTCCTCATATTCATTCTCATACCTTTTGTATGTCAATATTTCTATCTTGGGGTTTTGATTCAAAACCTTCACAATGAAATGACATTGACATTCTTTCTTCTTCACAAACAAGACCCTATGTTTATTTGGATGACCTCCTCCTTTTTCCTCCAAGTTATATGAACATGAATAACTACATTAGTAATTTAACACCTTAGTGTATAAAAAAATCATATATGTGCACTTGTGACTAACATCTAAACAAGGCAACTCTAAAACACTTCTAGCATTACATGGGAGAGATACCCTTTGTGCTAGGGTTTGTTTACTGTGCATAAGAAAACACATGAAACATACATGGAGTATTGAGATTCATTTCCTCCCATAATCAAGAAATCTATGTGAAGGGATTAATGCAACATGATCAAAACTGTTAGGGACCTAACCCCTCATGTAGGTAGAATAATATATTTCCATGTAATAAAGGTCAATATTAATAAGGCTTAGCAATAAGGAAGAATAAGTCCAATGTAAGAAGACCTAATAGAAGCTTCCGCTTCTAGAAGGATCTTTCTCTAGATGGTTCTTTTGATAGACATATTTAGTATAAATAGGAGTCGAGGGTATGATAAATTTTGTCTTGGATATTATTGTAATAGAGCTCTGCTCTACTGGAGGTTGCCTCCTCAAAGAGGCAAGTGAACATTGCTCTCGGTAATCAAAGTGCTATTTATGGTGTTATTTTGTTATCATTTTGGTATTATCGTGGTGTTGTTCTAGTTGTATTGTTGTTCATCTGCAATTTCTAGCTATTTATTTCTGTTCTGCATACTTTTTTATATTTGGAATATTACAAGTGGTATCAGAGCACCTTCCTCGACAAAAAATTGTGGGTTAATTTTTTTCAGGGTAGTGACGTATTCCGACGTCTTTAAGCTACAAAGATCTATCATTACATGCATAAACCTACGGTTGGGGATTCATACACATGAAATACAAGTGGTACTTAAGCGCACATATGTTGGCCACCCTTGTAACCCCTGTTGATACCCCTTCGAGTGGTAGCGCATCAGACACCACCTGTATACAGAATTGGCCTAGATCTCCTGAAGCCCTCTGTAGATAAACCGATAGGTTGCCTAAATACTATAGTGCCACCGAGAAAAACACTCTAGAAGATACTCTCTAGTACATGGGTAGTACGACTAAGGGTATGGTCTAGCCTCCTTAGTTGGTGCCCTGAGATATTGGATCGAGTACTACTGTTGGACCCCACACGTATATCAGAGAGCTATAGCACAGGGAAAACCCTTGTCTGTATAACCCTTGAATACCTAACCCTTGGGACGGAAATGAAAACATAACAGATAAGATCTATTGTGGCACAACTGTGTCTCCTGCATTCAAGTTGCGAAATTACTACACGTTTCTTCCTGTTAAGCATTTGGACATTTCATCACTGCAGTATTCTTCAGATCGAAGTATAATTCCACAAGAGTTAAAAAAAAAAAGTTTGGATCATGTTGGCACCATTATTTGATACCTATTTTGTTGGTTTTCTCTCTTTGCCCTGATTGCAATCATACTTATCATTTTTCAACAATTTGTTTTTGTGGACCCAACCTCCTTCCAACACCCTTATTTGGGATTTACCCCATTGGATTCACATAGTCGCCTTGATCGTTGTGATACACTTCACTCATAACCCATTTTCTGTGTGGTCCCATCCTCCCCTTTTCATTTTTCCTAGTCATCATGGCCCATACCTGTAGCCAAGACTTGGAAGCTCAATTCAATACTTGGCACTCTAATTTCATAGAAACCCAATAAGAAGTACGACAGATTAATGCCAATATTCTCTCCATCAATAAAAACATGCATTCCTCCATTGTGGCTTTAGTCGCTACCTCAATCGAGGAACTCAAACACGAGCTCAAACAATAAATTACTACCCAACTTGAATCTGTTGCTATGACGATTTGCGCTAAGTTGCATATCTCTGCAGATCCTTCCTTATCTGCCCCACCTTTGCATGCTGAAGGTGAAACTTCCTCTCATTCCTAGAATTTTCAGCCCCATCACTTTCAGCGTGACCTACACCTCCCGTGTGTGGGTATGACCAAATTTTATGGCTCAAATCCCACTGGTTGGGTAACTCAAATGGAACATTATTTCTCTTTGTATGGAATTACAGATGAGTTGGCCAAACCACGGTATGGTGTTCTCCATATAGATCAAGTACATTGGAAATGGTGGTAATAGAGAAAAAATGCCCACCAAGGGTATGTGGCTTGGACACACTTTGTGGCAGATATTTATGAATTCTTTGACACTGACACCAACCATTTAGGCCATTTGACAAAGTTGAAACAATCTGGCACAATGGAAGACTTTATAGCTACTTTTGAGCGACTAGATTTTCATACAGAGGGCATGTCTGATGCTTTTTTCTGAGAATGTTTTATCAGTGGCATCAAGGATGAGATTCGTGCTCATGTCCTCATGGCTCGGCCTCAAAGTTGGGTGGACGCTACTAAAATAGCTAAGGAAGCACAACAGGTTGTCTCTTCTCAAAACCACAAACCCTCCTTTATTCCTCGCACTAAACCAGTAACTCCCACTCCTCCTATTCCACTCAAGATCCAGAAATTAACCAGTGTCGAAATGGATGAACGCCAACTCAAAGGCCTTTATTATAATTGTGATGACAAATATTTTCTAGGACACAAGTGTAAGGAACAAAATATTTTTATGGCCATCTCAGAGGATGGTTCAGAAGAGGATGTTGAGGCTTCCCTTGTGTCTGTGTCACCTGAACCCACAAACATAACCCCTCCCTCAGACCCTCCTGAAGTAGAACCAGTCATTTCCCTAAATGATCTCATTGGCTTCTCTGCTCTCCAAACTCTCAAACTAATTGGTTACATTAAGCATAGGAAGGTCATCATTCTTGTTGATAGTATAAGAAACCACAATTTTATTCATCGCCGCATTGCCCAAGAAACTAATTGATATATCCGTGCAGTCAATAATTTCCAAATCATGATTGCCAATGGTGGGTCCATGAAATGTGGAGGGTGTTGTGAAAATGTGCATCTCCAAATTGGTGACTACCATCTAAAATATCATATGTTTTCTATCGACATGGGCTGTTGTGACATTGTGTTGGGTGCAGACTGGATAAGGACTTTGGGTCCCATTCTCATGGATTTTAAGGAATTAACCATGCAATTCGACCAGGAGGGCCAACAATATAAGTTCCAAGGCATCACTGCAGGTTCCCTGGAGATCATTAGTTCCCATCGCATGGAAAAGATTCTCAAAAAAGGTCATTTTGGCATTATTTCCCAACTCCATGCCATCCAAGCCACCGAGACACCCTCTGTGATGCAGGACCTCCAATCCATCCTCTCTAAACATCAAATGTTTTTTTCTAGTCCCTAAGGACTCCCTTCTTCTCGTGGTGTTCATGATCATTCCATTCCCCTTGTCCTAGGAAACCTTCCTCCCAATATCCGTCCCTATCATCACCCCTTTTCCCAAAAAAATGAAATTGAGAAAATGGTTCAAGAACTGCTCAACGCAGG
>ML782568.1:814061-834188 GCA_009831015.1 Picea engelmannii | reverse complement strand
GCCCCATCTCAAGCCCTTATTTCAGCCAACCCTCCTCTTCCTGACAAATATCAATTTGCTCTATGGAATACTCTTTTTAGCATGATTAATCCCAATGAAGATCGTGAAATTTTTTTCCATGAGCAATATGGCTTTTGATGAGCCCTAGATCAGCATTAAGGGGGGGTATTATGATGATCTACTGCGATAATTTGTGGATGTAATGCCTTCTTTATGGCCCCTAGTTCTACTTGGGCGGGGTTGTTGAGATTATGTCTAAGCTTCACTTGAGGCCACATGTTGACCCTCTATTTGATATATTGGTGGCTTTATTGAGCCTATATATGAGTATTTAACCTACCCTGGTGTATTTGTACATGTTTGACTAGGTTGGCCTAGTAACCCTCTTGGGGCTAGCACCCTAAACCCTAATGGAGGTATAGATGTATAAATACATCATCCTCCTCAGTTTTTTCACTCGAGTTGTTATTCAATAAAAGGCCTAAGGGCAATCTTACCTATAGCACTACTCTCTTGAGAACTTGTGTTTGGACAACAATCTTCTCTTTTTTTATATTCTCTTTCAAGCACATACTATGGGTTTATCTCTATTGTGATCATTATTGAAGTGTTATTATATTTTTTTGTTGAGATTTACTTGACTAGATTAAGGTTTATTGAAGATTTCACCATAGAACCACTATATTATGACCTCAACAATGCATGGTTATTCTTAGGTACTTCTATTTTTAGAAATGTTTATTTATAATCTATTTTTAGAAATGTTTATTTATAATCTATTTTTAGTCACTATTATTTCACTGGGTGGCATTCTAAGAATGTGCTCTGATAGAACTATTATTTTTAGCAATTACTATTTTTAGACGACGATATTTTTTGAAAGCCTTGTCATCCTTACATGTGGAGATTATGGAAAACATATCTATTATTAGAAATGCCTATTTATAAGCATTGTTATTTATGGAAAATGACATCGTTGTTTTTGGAAGACATGYTATTTATAGGTACTCTTACACATGGAAGCAACAAGTTCATTTGTGAYAGGTCCAAAGCTAGCTTACATGGAGTGCTCTTATGTGGATGACGAGTTAGTAGCAATGTTATTGAAACCATCAAAYAAAACCATAACCAACYAGTGTCGATAGTTTTACACCAGAAAGGAGTCAAATCGCACCAACGRCCAATTCTTTCTCAAACTGACCTGTTACCCCCCATGCCTAGGGGTAACTAGAGGAGATCATGTCTCATGGCCCATAATGGAGACAATGATCCAGACTGTGATGATGATCAGCATGTCCATAGATGGCARCCCAGTAGCCMCCCCTCATTACCTCTATAGTGGCAGATCAACCAAGGCTCATCACATCCAGACAACCCAGTGTATAGGAGATGGTAAGCCARCGTCACCATGAGGTATGTTAGTCCTTCTTTCATGCGAAGTGCAGTGCTTAATTTGTTGGGCATGTGGATGAGGATCATTGGTTGAAGTTGGATAATGGATCACTAGCTTGGGAAATTGTGTTTGTTGCCTTGTTTCACTTTGGTGGTCGACTTCTATGCCCTAGTCCCGTGTTGTCACCACCCAAGGAAAAGGGGTACTACTAGGGGGCCCTCACAAGGGTAATATTTCGTTCCCCACCATACTTAACACTTTCCATCCTAGAGCCTCTCATAGCACACTAAACTTCGGTAATGGGTAATGGTCCATCCTCTCATGAGAAGAAGGGGTTGAAGGCCCAGAGGTTGATGCAATTGCTATATGTGTATATGCTATAATGATACAGGCCACCATAAAAGCCACAGGCCAGCTTGAGCTCTACCCCTTCTAATGGTAATCACCCCTATCCTGATGTGAATGAATGCACAATCATAAAAGATCTATAGCCCAATAAAAATCAAGGAATAAAGCTTGAAACCTGTAAAGGGAGCTTGCAAATAATAAATAGGTATCAAAAGGAAATTAAGGGGTTCGGAATGCAAAAAGTAACGAGGAAATGGTATTTCAAGAAGCAAGCGCTCCCTCTACAGAGGCACTCATAGAAATGGATTTAATAACACCATAAGCCATGAAGTAAGCCCAAATCCATATCACTATCACACTTATTTCTTGAAGGGTTTCTTTCTTTCACTGCTTCCCTCGGGACCTATCCCTCTACCTGGGTCTTTTATTTCCTGTATAGGTTGGCACACCTAATAGGGTTGGATGAAGGCCCTCCAATATTCAAACTTGCCAACTCACATGAGGTCTTGGGCTAGTGTGATGCTTGAAGGGGATGTTGAGGTGAATTGTTTACATGGATTATATCTTAAGTAACAACTTACTTTGCATGATTTAAGGACTAATATCTCTTATGAACATTGGCTTACCTTGTCTTATACTCTTCTTTGTTTTGGATGGCCCTAACATGGTTCTTTGACGGACATCCTGGGCTTTGCACCAGGACATTGTACCCTTATTATAGGACTTTGGTACATGTGATGCAGAGCAGTAAGTCATCCAGTGACTTGCCACCTTTTGACATGAGCTCTCACATCCTCAGAACCATGGATGATGGACAGATGGGCTTGGTTTGAGCATATTTGGTCATGATGGCACATAGATGAGTTGAAAGACCACAGGATGGACAGTGTACCCCTAGGGATTATTATTCACGGGATGGAGGACGTTGCAGCAGCAGACAACCGGATACTATGCAGAGACAAGATGCAACTCCCTCCACCCTGGACGTCGTGCCTTGAACCTTTGACGTTACCCTCCTGATGATGATGTCACTTTCTAGGGTTTGATGGTGCTAGGGCTAGATGGACACTTGGGGTATCGATGATGATTTGGCATGACCATGGCTGTGGAGACACACCTTTGCCATTACTCCACCTTCGGATGATGCCACATGGCCTTTGGAAGCCTTCTCCTAGCCTTTGGAGGCTTGACGTCACCACACATGCGACACTTTTGATGGCATTTTTGCATTTTAGCATTTTGTAAATGTTAAATGAGGGGTCGGCCCCACTTCTAAATAAATTTTGACTTGTCATGTGGACAAAGTGTTGAGTTTAGCCTCATATATAAAGAGGCCAACACTAGCATTCATTTTTCTCATCACTTTTTCCCTCACATTTGTGGGGAACACTTCTGAAATTTTTGCTATTTCAGCCCTCTTTGGCTCTTTTCTCTTATGCACTATGCTTGAAGGAGGTTCTTTGTGGATGTGTTGCACTCTTGGATGAATAATTTCTGCAAATTAGGGTTGTATGCTCTTGGTTCTTGGAATAAGTAAGTAATTTCTGCAATTTTATGTATCTTGTTAATGCTAATGGTTGAATTACTTTCTTGTTGCAAATATTCTGTCTTGTTAAAACCCTAAGAGGGGAACATAAGCGCTTCTTTCCCTCATAGAGTCTTATTTGTCCAAGTTTGTGAAGCATCCTTGCTAGGGTTAAAAGCCTAATGCCCAAAAGTGCTTGCACTTAGGGTTTTAACCCTAAACTTTGATCCTTGACCTAAGTGAAGCAAGAAGAAGGGAAAAATGGCACCTAGGGCCCAAACGTGTTTGCACCCTAGGTACCTTCTTCCTCAAAGTCTAAAGACTAAGGCCCAAACGTTATTGCACCTTAGGGTTTAGACTCTACCTCTTTTGTTTCACCTAGATCAATCTTCAAGTTTAATGCATTTGAGAATCCATAGGGCCCTAGAGGACAATGGCAGTGATATAGGAGTGTTACTGTGGCTATAGTAGTTGTTAAAATCACTCTTCTCAATCTCTCAAACATCTTACTAACATTACTAACTCTAACTATAGCAAACTTCAAGTATTTATTGCTGATGTTATAAAAGTTTGTTACAGCCACTGAAAACTACATTAAATTGCTGCATACACCCATCTATAAGTGGCTTAACTTGTTTAGAAATTACCTCTAGCAATTGGATAATTTTCTGCTTGATGAATGCTTACTTTTTATGCTAAATTGCTACATTTCTGAGCACTTTATCTTGCTGTTGTTGCAAAATACTTATTGCTGTCATAAGACTGATTTACTACTGTAATTCACAACAGCCATAGCATTTTTACTTGTCTAGTGTCTAAAAGGGCTACTTTTGCATTCTATAACTTGATAATTGTCTATATATGCAAGTTGTTTATTGTCTCGTACATGTACAATAATTATCTCGTTATCCTTCATCCCTTTCTTAGACCTAGACCTAACTGACAGGTGATCAAGATAGGTGGCGGTAGGCTTGGCTATATCTTGCTATTCGATCCCTTGAGGTCACCAGGGAGGCCTTCCTTGTGGTGGACCTCTTCCATCACTAAAACAAGGGAAGTCTCTACTTAGGTGGCAGTGGTAGGTTCTTCCATAGTTACACAAGATTTGGGGATCTTGTGGAGGGAGTACAAATCCTGTGATAACATGACCGATTCAAACTGTGAACCGAACATTCGGCCAATTTCAATATGGACCGGCACTCAACAAACTCAAGCCCACAGGTGCACCATGATGGCCAAAACAATGAGCAAAAAGAAGAAAAAAACAGTTCCATCCCTCCAAACCCTAATTTATCATTATATAAAGATGCCCCCCTATTTGCCACACACATTTCTCATTAATATTTGTGAGCATTTGGAGATTGTGGAGCTGCGGTGAAGAGAGTTGAT
The DNA here is from genome assembly GCA_009831015.1 of Picea engelmannii. Classification (NCBI taxonomy): domain Eukaryota; kingdom Viridiplantae; phylum Streptophyta; class Pinopsida; order Pinales; family Pinaceae; genus Picea; species Picea engelmannii. The sequence goes on along the minus strand of ML782568.1, from coordinate 829,533 downwards.
TCAAAAAGTGCTTGGCACTGATTAGGTACTATTTGTCTCGGCGATGATTTTGAAAATATGTAGTTATTTGTTGTAGCATGATGGTTTTGGACTCTATAGAGCATTTAAAGCTTCAATGTTAATGTATTTTATTTGTATCATATTTCATGCCATTTTGCTATATTCTTAAATGCTATACACATGAGCAAACTTTGCATATTTGGTGTCTAATGGTTTGGATTTATATTGATGTACATGATTTTTTTTTTAAATCAAAATTTGTATATTTTATGTATTTTTTGGTAGAACAATTCCTCAACCCAGTTTTCTGGTCCAGTCCCAGTCTAGCCCTTGGCCAGTTCTCGTCTTGGCTCGAGTTCTGATAACATTGGTCAGCAGGATGAATCATCTTCCAACCTAGTCAATGAGGCACTTGGGTAATTTAGCATCTTTGAAAGGGCAGCTAAATTCAACAGTTAGTGGAGTTAAATTAGCAAGTAGAGTGCTGGTCTTTGCATGTTTTGTAATCATTTTTGCACTTATCCTTTACTGTATTCCAAGTAGATGGAAATGTTGATTTTGGGCAGTCAAGGCACTTCTCCTGAGGTTTATTTCTAGCATATGGGGCACTCTTTTTGAGGACAAATGACAGCTTGTAAGGCAGTGATTTTGGGACTCTTCATGCATGATGAATCATGAGATGATGCCATCTTGAGTTTTAATTGAGCATGTAAACAGTAAATCAGTTCAGGAACAGCATGTAGGGCGCTTTGCATGTGTTTAAGAGTGGCCAAGGAGGGCCCTGCTGTTTTGCGTGTCTACTCGATGAATTGTGCTCTAACTCCTCTCCTATCTTAGAAAGAAATTCACTGTTGTTTCCACTTTTGCATGTGCACAAGCTGGGTGCTAACCTTTGGAGGAATCGACTGCTACTTTTAATAATAATGAACTTTAGCATAAGAATGGGTGTTGGAAGTCGCTGCCTTTGTCTCCAAATCACCATGCAAACTTTAGGATAAGCACTGATTTTGACCTGATTTTATGAGAAGACAATAGCAGGAGGGCCTACCCATGTGAGAAATATTTTTGCAGTTATCTTGAGCTATTTTTTAGACAGTTTCATGCTGGTTTTAATAGAAGAAAACTCATCCTTTAGGGGCTACTTTCATGGCTGAACATGTGGAGACTTCTCATGCTTAACTTACCAAGACTTCAGATTTGGAGCAGAGCCTTGGGCATATATACAAGAGCAAGACGAGGAGCAGATTATCAGTGCATCTTGTTCTTCATTCTTCTTCTGTAAACAATCTTCTCTTCTTTCTTTCTTCATCCAATTTGTGTGTCTACAAGGCTACTATTAAGCCACTCTCATAGGTCAATAAGGTCTGAATCAGCAACAATTCATCTCAGTCCCCTTTGGTTCCATGAGGCAAGTTTGATCTAAAATTGTTGCAAATATATTTTGAAATATCTGATTAATGGAAGACTATTTGTCCAATTTATCAAGACCCTTGACAGTGAGAATTCAATCAGTTGATTGCTCTCTTTGCTTTATGATTCAGATTTTAGGATTCTTTAAATGAGCAAGATTCAATCAGTAATAAAATTCTGTTATTTATTTTCAAACCGAAAGAAAAACTTTTTGGTCTCATTCTTATCAATCATGTAAGATTGATTTTAGATTGATTTTGCCAAAAAACTATATATCTTGAATTTCTTCTTTTCCTCTTGATTTCGAGTAGACCAAGTCTAACCGTGATACTTGTATTTTTATGCAAAGTTGCTTGAGCTTTCTGGAGATAAACTGTGTATAAAATTTTGAAACGTCCAACGTTTTGAGTGGACACTCCACCCATCATCAAAGTCCATAAAGCTTCCAAATGGACAGTCTAAATTGCCTCAAAGAAGACTTTCGGCTTTCCTAGATGTTAAAAACCCTATATTCAATCAAGGGGTCATCACAACTTAAGTGATTCAAACTTCTCTCATCATAATTTCTCCCTTTCCAATGCATCAAGTTGACGCCTCGAGGTCCAGATGAACCATCTTAACTCTTCACATAAATAACCTACTCCGCACCATGTCATACCATTTATGATTTTACATGATTGACCTGCTTGGTTTATGACAATATTTATAACCCAGATCAAATCCCATGTACAAGAGAAATTTAATTTAGCTAACAAGAAAACAATAGCTCATGGAAGAACGGACCTTTACAAATGACCATAATAATCAATTATGGAAAACAAGCATGCTGGAAAATTGAGGATGATATTTGCAATATTAATCATTGTTGAACTTTAGGGCTGTTTTAAACTGCCTGTTAAGATAGACAAATTAAGTTGAAATAACTTTTGCAACCTATATGACAATAAACCAAAACAACTCTCGTTAAAGTAGAATTTGGCCTACTTTAAGTCACTGCCACATTGTTTCCAGTGCAAAATGGAAATTATTTTACCTTATTTAATTTATCAGGCACTGCAAAATGGCCCTTTTTTCAATTTTCTAGTAATTCCAAAAATAAATTACAGAATAGAAGGAATGAATCTGGGAATATTATAGCCTACCTCCCATGAAAATTAAATTAAATGGTGGATTTGAGTTGTGAACATAAGCCTTTCAAGATATATATAAAATGATATACTCCAACTAATATTTAATATAAACTGACCAAAAAGAAGCAAACCTTTCTCTACCAATAACTCATGGATGATTAAGACAAAAATTAGTTTATATACATGAACCCTGCCTAAATAATGTAGTTACCATGAAATTTCACCTTTCTCTTGCAGATGCCCCAGAGCACGATTTTTTTGTAGACATGAACCTATCGAAAACAACTTCAGGACTGAAATATTCTACGTTGCAAAGTTGGGAAAAACCTTCTTGTTCTGGTGCTGGACTTTCGTCAAACACTTTGCATGCTTCTATATTTGACTGCTGTAGATGAATTTTAAATGGACAGCGATAGGTCTCTTTGATTTGCTTGCTGATTTATTAGTTTTCTAACCCCTTATGTCTCCCCAATGAAGTGCCAAGTGTATTATTTTGACATTAAGCCAAACCCATAAAAATAATGGTAAAAACAGTCACATTTAAATGAGCACATTGACTAAACTCTGGCTGATTTTATTGAATAATAACGCTGAACTGAAGACAATCAAAAAGAAGCAGAAATACCTCTCAAAGATGAAGAGGATGACTGAGGTATAAAACTTGGAACCTCAATTCACACACAGCCATGAGAAAATGCCCAAAACTGCCCACACGTGCTGATAAAAAGAGGAAGATCCATGTAGTTATTGCACTGCTGTCTGATTGGAATGGTTCTAACAGTCCCTACTCAGCGATATGCCTCTCACCATGCAATGGACAGCCATCTAATGGAGGTCGACCAGCATCAGCCTCACCCTTGTCATTCCACGCAGCACAAGAGGAACACACAGCTCCTGGGAAAGAGAGACACAGCCAGCAAAAGGAGAACACGCAGCTACAGGAATGTTGACCAGCAGGGATCACAAACAAAGGACCACGCCCAGCAAGGTAGTCACGTCTTGGGAGGTGAAGGATTCAGCCTCAATGGAAAACGTCCGGCAAATAAATGAAGAATGCGCCCAGCTCAAAGGAAACACCCAACCCTTCACACGTGCCAAAGGAATACGCCCTCTCTTCCCGAATCTGAAGATGAAATTCTTCTCTGATAAAACTTCTCGAATCACAATGCCAATATCTGCAAATGAAAAGCCGGAATGGCTTCTCCAATCTCACGGCTAGGGCAGATAGTTTCATTGCCGAATCCGATGTGCCGAAATGGGTTTCTAGCTGAAACCCTCGCTAGCTCTCCAAGCTCTTCTCCAAAATCCAATTTTTGAAATGAATAGTCAATCATGTCTTTCCAACCTTCCACCGTCCTTTTTCTCTTTCACTTTTCTTTTTTCTCCATTAAAATATTCATTTAATTAATAATTGAAGAGAAATACCCTCAAAGAGGGGTTTAATATTAATAAACTCACTTTTCCTAAGTTTCACTTTATAATTCGAAAGTGACTTTACCAATATCATTTCCCTAACTCATCCGTCTAATGGTTTACGGAAAACTGTGTAAACCACCACAGTATTCTGACTGCATAGGAGAAATGGGACATTACAAGGACCTGGTTTCAACTCCATTCCTGGAAGAACAGAAACCATCAATTAGTCACAAACACAAATGAGCTCATCGTGTATAGCCTCATAAGAGGAATTAAAGCACAGTTCAAATTTAACAAGTCTAAAGACATCTCTACAACCCAATTTTCTTTGCATAGGAAGAAATTGATAATAGATACACAAACTGACATGGTTGCAAGTTTCACCATATTTCTGGCTTAGAATCCAAAATTTTCCATAAAAGAACAGTAGAATGTGCACTACCTCTACCAAATACAACTGTCAGTTTCTCTAATGAAAAAAAATGAAAACACGCACCAACTATTCACCTTCATTTACCACTGAAACAGCTAAAGGCACCATGAAAGAACTGCTTTTTACTTTGTTGCTCTGGTCGAGAGAAAAAATATTCATCCATTTTCTCATGAACATTTTGACCTGTGGATGTTCAAAACCATTACAACATGACTCGTGCTAAGAAATTAAGCAATGGGCTATTATTTCCTGATGCCTGTAATGTCCCCATTTTTGGACATTATTTTGTTACAGAGTGTGATGCCTACCAGAGTAGCCAGATAGGGGTGACAGTGAGTTCAGGAGTTATTGATGGGTTTTAGTGGGCCCAACTTGCATCGTTCATCATATTTCATCATCAGGATCCATTCTGCACAGCGTGGCTTTGGTTCCATTGCATTCCGACGATTTCGTAATTTTGAATTATTATGGATCATATTTTAATTAATTTCACTAAGAAGGTCATTTTGGGCATAATACTTGGAGAAACCTCTTAGTGTAATAGCTCATCAGAATCGAGAGGAAGAGCACTACAAAATTGGATGATGAGAAGTGACCTTTAGTGGCCGGTGAAGCCATAGGGACGAATAAATCACTTTTTAGAGGCAAAAAGGTCAATTAATTAATAGAGTGATTTAATTAAAGAATAATAAAAATAAAGTAAAAGTCACTTGGAGGGAAAAGGTGAACAGGGGGGATAAAAGAGAGATAGGGGCCTCTATTCTCTCATTATGTTGATTATCATTTTGATGTCTGGCTTCTTGCTAGAGCCCCCATGCACTTGGGGGTTTTGAGGGTTTTGACTGAACAAACCCTAGAGATCAGCTCGGTGGTGAAAGATTCCACCTTCCCTGATCCAAGCTTGGCCAAGGAGGTGAAAGATTCCTCCCTCACCATTCCACTTAAGTTTCTATCTTAGTTCAGATCCATACCAGTCATCAGTGAGTGAAACAGGGCGCAACTTAGAGGGTTTCTGCAGAGAGGGCGCACCAGTTAGCAAAGGAGAGTTCGATTTGGTTTGTGGAGCTTGGTTTTGGGCCAGATCTTGATTGGAGGCTCTTTTCCATCATCACAGCGCCTCTTTTGGCACTTGTGGGGGTTTCTTATCCTCCAAATTTATCATTCCTCGGAGTTGGGCGAAATTCCTCAAGGAGGGCTCATTAGCACTTAGTGATACAGTCAATTAGAGGGTTGAATCTCTTGCTACAGCAAAGGGATCTCTTCTCATGTGTTTTCCATCCTCAGATATACAGTTAAGCATCATTTTAGAGAGGGTTTGAGGCCATTTCGGAAGAGACCGAATTTGCTTGGGTTTCTACAACCAGTAGAGTGCACTTTCCAACCAGGGTGATCATACAGTCTCAAGGAACAAAGCCATTTTGGAGATCCAGACTTAAGGAGGTGTTTGGAGAATTTTAGGAGTTGCATCTCATTGTCTATCTTGTTTTTGGAGCTACCTACAGCCATAGAACCAATCTAATATATGTATTTCCAGATCTGAATATTTCATGTATGGAGCGGCTTATTTAATAAATAAAGGTCAGATATGATTTGTGGCTATTTTATTGTATTGTCCTTCATGGGTTTTTGCTGAAGTTTAGTTATCTTCTTATCTATTTGTTATATGCAACTATTGGCTACAAAAACACATAAATAACAAACCATAAACAACCCAGAAATACTCTGCAAACAAACTGTTTGACAAAATACCACAACCAGAAAACCCATAAAACTTAACATGTTCCAAGCAAATCTGCTTGGGAACATTATAGTGGTATCAGAGCAAATTTCCTTCGTCGGCCTGTGATACACATTGATGATCTAGAGGAGAGATGGAGTTTGCGGATTTTGCAGAGGAGATCATATATTGTAAAGAGGAATATTACGCCCTTAGTGAGACATTCAAGGCTCAAGTAACATTCCAACAGTTTGTATCCATCAAAAATCCTAGGTGGAGCAAAGATGAGGTTAAATATTGGGCCAAAAAGATAGAAGAAATCCATTATTGGAGCAGCATAGCAAAGGAAAACAGAGCCAAAGCAATCAAGGATGTAGATACATCACTACCAGCTAGTAGATGGAAGGAAGCACAGATTGAGCCTACACCCATTAGGTGCATGGAACTTTGCTACAGTTGCAAAGTGCCTTGGGAGCCAGATCACAAATGTAGGGGTAAAGGGAAGGTGCACTACGACAGTGAGGATGAGGAGATGCATGAGGATGCAACCATAGATGCCTATTTAGAGCAGTCCAATGAGGCTAGTGACTCCTACGCATCTAATGGATAGTTGGATGGACAGGATGATACATGTTCCTTATCTTCCCTATCAGACAATGTTGAGAACTCAACACTTCAACATAGTGGTGACAATTGTGGGGATTCATATGTGTTAGCACCTGGTATGAGGTCATGTGTGGGGGATATTGTTCCTCCCCTATAGTTGAGCATGACACAATCCTTACCTTCTCGGATATTTATGATAGACATGGCACAGGAGGATATCAATAGCATTCCGAAGGTGGTAGAGGAGCCTTGTGTAGCATTTGAACACAAGGGACATATGGATCTACAGGCCCAAGAGGAGAGGCATGGCTTGGAGATAGTTGACTATATACATACCTATCAATATGAGGAGAGCGAGTCACCTCTTTTGGGGAGACTATTATTAGATCAGGTTGTGGAGATTGACAATTTGATGGGATACTCACTTCCAGGACCGGTCTACAGTGATGAGGATGCACTCCTTATTGGTCAGGATGACCATATCTCATGTCTAGACATGTTTGTATGGGATCCAGGTGTAGATGACATCCGCAGAGTGAGCGCACGGGAGGATAAAGCTTCCCATACAGAATACAGTGCGATTCAGATGGGGGTAGCAGTTGGTGATGATGTGCAATGGCATACAGGAGGACTCAATAGCACAGTGGACAGTGGGCAGTTCAATGCCTTATCTTTTGAGGAGTGTGTTGTTGGGGATTCCATTATTGACACTAGCAGTGAGAAGCATGAGGTAGCACCTTAGCTTAGCAGGATTGTGATCAGGAGTCACGACACTTGACAGGACAGTTGAGATTCAATGAGGACATGATCATGGCAGCCACTAGATGCATTGATGATACACACACATTGGTGGCAGGTTATTGTTGGAGGGCTTCAATGGCACATGATAGTCCAGATGGGGGGCTTGCCATTGATGACTTCCATACACTTAGGAAGAGAGTGACTGTGATGAGGGTCAACTACCAACAGTTGTTGATGGATAGAGATTACCTATTGGAGGTTGGTGAGATGTATCACAAGGCACTGAGGGAGAAGGAAATTGAGGTGGACCGACTCACTCATGAGTTGACGAGCACACGGGGATTCTTGGAAGTCGCACAGACAGCCCTTCAGGAATCAGAGTCCATATTAGAGGAGCTCCTTGATGAGACTAGTCGGGGATCCACTACATCTATCTCAACAGAGAGCCAAATGTTTACTTCAGCTACTTCGCCAGAGGATGTTGGTGGGTTGGTAGAGGAGCACTAGTTGATGGAGGTGCGTGAGGGACACCCGGGATCGTTGATGGATATGGAGAGATGTGACCAGGAGAAGTTGGAGGATATCTATGTGTCACGGGACCACCATTCATGAGGGGTTCTGAGACAGTTGGTCTTACACATACACTCGGGGATTCCAGAGCTAGGGGCAGGTATGAGGACACTTCCATTGGTGTTTCAGGATTGGATGACATCCATATAGAGGTTAACCCAACAGTACACCTTGGATACATGATGATGCAGGAGGATACAGATGCTTGCATGAGTATACATGGGCATATGATGATGAGAGATAGTTCACAGGAGCATGCAAAGGTGTACAGCGGGATTGCAGGGAGGAGACACACTTAGTGGAGCATGGAGATTTCTCTTCCTTGCAGCAGTACATAGTTCTGGGAGATCACCTTCCTAGTAGCAGTAGCTATATGAGTGATGATGGAGGAAGAGTGATTGACCAGCAGTTTGTGGAGTTACAGACTGTTGTACCTGATGGTTGGAGTTTAGTGCTGAGTACATGTGATTATTCACCATGGGTGCCAATGGATGAGCTTTTGGTCAAGTCCTTTGGATTGACCAAAGTCTATGATACTTTCCAGTCCTACATACAGTTGCAGTTATTTATGTTATCCTTCCCCGATACTTTCATCATAGACAACGACATAGGGGGAGATAAACAGTGGCAAGAGACATGGAGAGTTGGTAGGCACAGACCAATTGACAGGAGTGACTGAATTATATAGAGTAGGATAGGGGTGGTTCATCCGAGACAGTCATATGAGGCTTGGGGCGTGATGGAGAGCATCCTCAGCTATGGGACAGAGTATGTTCCAACGATGGATACAGGTTCAGAGTCTCGACAGGATGAGGACTAGAAGCAGATATGGGCAGGCGCTTCTAATGAGATCTATGAGATCAGTTGGTAAGAGGTATGGTCGCAGCAGGCAGCGTCAAGGATCTTGAGGATCGTAAATGATGTATCTATGGTTGGATAGCTTGGCCATTTCAGGACTCGTCGACAGGACAGAGATAGATTCTCCTTGGGGAATCTCGATGATGATGTCATGAGACACGTGGAGGCATGTTTGGAGCATGGGACTCCACAGACAGCAGTGTGGACTGATAGGGAGGCCGAGTTTAGTGATTATGGACAGGCCGAGTTTAGTGATTATGGACAGGACAACATGACTATCAGCATACTTCGTCCAGAGGTTTACAGTTTTGTGGGCACTGAGATACTTGGTATGAGACGCTCAGAGCTATGTTATGCAGGATTTGGTGCTCTTCTAGAGCGTATGAGGGTTTCAGAGACTTACATGATTGATTCTTTCCATTGTTGGGGGAATTTGAGAGCAAGTCGAGATGAGTATGCTTTGTGGCAGGATGGATCTCCTTGGTTGAGGATCAGATATACAAGCAGATCATCTTCTTGGTTAGCAGGGAGTCTGGCTTATGCCACAGACGATAGTTGGGAGATGGGTTTATGTGAGAGACTCCTTGATGGATGGATATTGTATCTACTTGTTCCGTTAGTTGGGGATCTTCAGGAGATTCATGATGTTGGTATCTTACAGGACTATACTTCGCAGGGCACTGCAGTTCGCATATTGATATGGGATCCAGGGATTGGCTTGGTAGTCCAGAGTTTGATGGGGTCGAGATCTGAGTAGAGTGGTTGCTTGGGGAGCTAACCGAGGATTGGGTGCACACGATCATTCTACTCATCAGGAGCATTTCGGTATCATGTGTGGTGAGCACTTGGACGGGCCATGTCTTGAGGAGAGCTTACTACAGGTCACACAAGTGGATATGGGATCCTGGTATCATATACAGATTGATTAAGTTATTGCTTGAGGACAAGCAATATTCTAGCAGGGAGGACTGTCATGTCCCCATTTTTGGACATTATTATGTTACAGAGTGTGATGCCTACCAGAGTAGCCAAATAGGGGTGACAACGAGTTCAGGAGTTATTGATGGGTTTTATTGGACCCGACTTGCATCGTTCATCATATTTCATCATCATGATCCATTCCACACAGCTTGGCTTTGGTTTCGTTGCATTCCAACGATTTCCGTAATTTTGAGTTATTATGGGTCATATTTTAATTAATTTCACTATGAAGATCATTTTGGGCATAATACTTGGAGAAGCCTCTTATAGTGTAATAGCTCATCAGAATCGGGAGGAAGAGCACTACAGAATTAGATGATGAGAAGTGACTTTCAATGGCCGAAGAAGCCATAGAGACGAATAAATCACTTTTTAGAGGCAAAAAGGCCAATTAATTAATAAAGTGATTTAATTAAAGAATAATAAAAATAAAGTAAAAGTCACTTGGAGGGAAAAGGTGAATAGGGGGTATAAAAGAGAGATAGGGGCCTCTATTCTCTCATTATGCTGATTATCATTTTGATGTCTGACTTCTTGCTAAAGAGCCCATGCACTTGGGGGTTTTGAGAGTTTTGACTGAACAAACCCTAGAGATCAGCTCCGTGGTGAAAGATTCCACCTTTGCTGATCCAAGCTTGGCCAAGGAGGTGAAAGATTCCTCCCTCACCATTCCACTTCAGTTTCTATCTTAGTTCAGATTCATTCCAGTCATCAGTCAGTGAAAGGGGGCACAACTTAGAGGGTTTCTGTAGAGAGGGCGCACCAGTTAGTAAAGGAGAGTTTGATTTGGTTTGTGGAGCTTGGTTTTGGGCCAGATCTTGATTGGAGGCTCTTTTCCATCATTAGAGCACCTCTTTTGGCACTTGTGGGGGTTTCTTATCCTCCAAATTATCATTTCTCAGAGCTGGGCGAAATTTTCAAGGAGGGCGCACTGGAACTTAGTAATACAGTCAGTTAGAGGGTTGAATCTCTTGCTGCAGCAAAGGGATCTCTTCTCATGTGTTTGCCATCCTCAGATCTACAGTTGGGCATCATTTTACAAAGGGTTTGAGACCATTTCTGAAGAGGCCGAATTTGCTTGGGTTTCTACAGCCAGTGGGGCGCACTTTCCAGCCAGGGTGATCATACAGTCTCAAGGAACAGAGCCATTTTGGAGATCCAGACTTAAGGAGGTGTTTGGAGAATTCTAGGAGCTGCATCTCATTGTTCTATCTTGTTTTTGGAGCTACCTACAGCCATAGAACCAATCTGATATATGTATTTCCAGATCTGAATATTTCATGTATGGAGTGGCTTATTTAATAAATAAAGGTCAGATCTAATTTGTGGCTATTTTATTGTATTGTCCTTCATGGGTTTTTGCTGAAGTTTAGTTATCTTCTTATCTATTTGTTATATGCAACTATTGGCTGCAAAAACACATAAATATCAACCATAAATAACCCAGAAATACTCTGCAAGAAAACTGTTTGACGAAATACCACAACCAGAAAACCCATAAAACTTAACATGTTCCAAGCAAATCTGTTTGGGAACATTACAATGCCAACGACTGTTAATTGATGTCAATGCCGCTAGCAATCCTCATATATCTTCAACAATATCATGGCTTGTTTCATAGCCTTTTTTCTGGTCATATCCCCAACTAAGAATTGAAGAGATCGATTATTTTAAAATCTGGGTTTAGTTTACAGATATTCTTAGAATGCAATCTTACACACGTGCCCACACACACATACATATAGATTTGATTTGATTTTAACTTTAACAAGTATTCACGAGGCCCAATTGGCCGATGAAACAGAAATGTTACACATTTGTTATGCAAACCTCCACCAAGCGCAAGGAAACCATGAGATGCTAACAAAAAAAAGTAAGACCAAATGCATAAGGCACAAGACTGAAATATAATTAATTACAAAGGTGGAAAGTTTCCTATCCCCATTAGGACGAAGGCTCATCTAGGTCTCGCCCCATGGGCTGGGTTGTGCTTCCATTGTGCATAGAATTTAGAACTTTGGTTATGTGGTACATCATCCTTGTTGTCCTCCTTGTGGTCTCCTCTACTTGGCTTTCCTCGAGAGCTGCCTCACACGCTGCACCCACAAGGGCTGACCCCCTTCTGATCTGATCGTAAGCCCCAGATTGGAGAAGGAAGTGTTCATTTCTACCTCCCCTGAGTTGGAAACTTTGCAGGTCCCTTGGTCCCATTACTCCTTTCGTTCTTTCCATATACCTGTCTTGCATCTCAGACTGTGGGAGCATGCTCTGAACTGTGCCATGGTGTGTTTCTCCTTCCACAAGGTGTTTAGTGTGAGGTAGTGCTGAGTCCTTATTTCCTCCTTGATGTTGAAGTGTTCAATCTAGTATAGGTGTATTTTTTGTGCCTTTCTTCACCATCTCCCTTCCTGTAGCAAACCTGAATGTGGTTCCTCATTGCTGTCTTGTATAAGGAGCATTCTGCCTCCTTTATGTCCCAACAGTCTAGTCAACTTTTGCAATGGCCATCCCAAGTGTTTTTTCTCCTCCAGAGTATCTCTTTGCTGCTTTGGCTGGACAACCTTTCGCTGTCCATGCCTTCAATTTCCTCCCTGTATAGCAGCAGTGTTCTTACCGTTTTTTGAAGTCCACAAAGCAGCACCACATCTCTTCACCTTTGTTGTCCCAAGTACTACCCACCATGTGCCTTGGGGTTAGGCAGTTATCAACGGTGGAGTGCTTTGGTCTAAACTTGGCCTGCCCTTTGCCTCACTGTAATGAATATAAGTTATATAATAAATAATAAAGCCATTTATAAATAAAATAATAATAAAGGGTAATAATTCTATATTAGATATGATGTAAAGTTGTCTAAATAGTCAAGAGGCACAACTCTTCACAGAGATAACCATTTATAGTATAGCACCAATTGTGCTTATTACATTGGTATCAGAAATTCACTCTGATTCAAATTTCGACTATAAATTTCAAGATGGACAAAACATACAAAAGTATAAGGGTAAAGTCCACACCAAATTCATGATGCCCTAGCACAAATCAGGATTCCTTTGACATTGTCAACATACATCTCTAAATCACCTAAACAAGGCAGCCATCAATTTGTAACTCTAAATTTTAGAAATGTGACTGTATTTGAGAGGTGAAAGGATTTGATATGGTGGTTATGAAGAGAAGGAAGAGACCCAAGCACCTGACTGAGGTATCACAAAAACAACCCCCGAAGATCAAACTCTTTCCAATCTGTGTCGCTGTACATTTTCTATTAAAATCCCAAGCGATATAGTGGACAATTCAAACTCAAAAGGATTGGTGACTTCCCGCCTTTTCCCTCAATGTTGTGCAAATGTGAACAAGAAGCAAGAGCAAACGTTTGCTAGATTTGGAGCTAAGAAGAGGCCACATGATCATCCACTCGTTTCTATAAGCCATCAAACCTCGGGGAAAGAAACCACAAAAGAAGCATTCCCTAAAGAATCCAAAAGAAGGGGGTTATTAAGGAGACCCTAAGGTCCAAATTTATCAAGAAGGAAGAATAGTTGAAGCTCTCACCCACCATCAAGGCTCTGAACACTAAAGATGAAGCCCTCAAACCAATTTAAGATCTGAACAAAGCCCCACCAAACGACGAAGACAATGGCAACAAAAAGAAAGATTGGGTTACTCAGGCGAGCACGATGGCTCAGATCATTGGGGAGACCAGTGTGACATATATTGGCAATATCTCATCGGTATCGTGACATATTGGAGTTGTTCAACAAACCGATATTATCAGCAATATTTATCACGATGGTTCCATCTGTAGAAAATATTGAGACAAATTCAAAATGTCGGCCTGCCCGCACCAAATATGCCTTATGACAGGAATTTTGGTCCTTTAACCCTCATTTTGCAAAAGAGAGTTAAGGCATTGAGTTCTGAGGAGATTGTGACCACTTTCCATCGAGCAAACAAGGGAAAATTCGATGCTTTCATTGCCATTAGTTGAGCTATTGTGGAGTGTGGATTTACTGCAATCTACCATATCCTAAGTCACACAGTTTGGGTTCGAGTTCGGGTTCGGCAAGGATTATGTTCGATTTGGGTTCGAATTTTTCGATGAGGTTCTAATGAGGTTCGACTTCAAGTTCAGCTATATACATTTATATATATATATATAACATAAAATAATAAATTGTGTATTTATTTAATTATATAACTTAATTAAAATAAAATATAACATAATTAAAATAAAATATAGCATAATTATATATGTGTATAACATAACTATATATAATATATAGTTATACTAATATATAGTTTCGAAATTTTATATATATAAAATAATTATTTTCTTTACATATACGTAACAGTGTTAAACTATATAAAATATAAATTAACTATGAGAGTCGAAGCTTTCACAATAGCGGGAAATTTAAACGCTAGCTTTTGCATTCAATCAACACGAAGCCAAAATCAAATCAAATCGAGAGGTTCCATCCGATTGAGTTGTGCGGACAGGTAGGGCATTGATAGGGTTCCTTGCAGTCTCATTCACGAATTGGAGTATTGGTCGATTCGCTACAACCACAGCACTGCCATGCATCTAGAGCGAGAGATTTCCTCGAGTATCAGTCAACGTCGTAGCTATGGAGTATCTAGATTTCCTCAAACCAATGGAGAACCGTACCGGACACAACGCGAATCGAACAGATGAAATCAAACAGGGACCGAACATTTCCCGAACCGAACAGAAGAAAGCAAACAGTGACCGAACCTAAGCCGAACCTGAACTGAATCTCAAGATTTCGTTGAGGTTCGCCGAACTTCGAACCTCAAGGTTCGAGTTCGGCGAACCCTGTGACTTAGACCATATCCATATTCCCAGGTATGTATAGAATTTTATGCTTGCATTTTCTTTGTTTTTCAATATTTAGTATAGGGTTGGAAATGTCCATTAGAAATACCTCTTCTTTCCCTTTTAATGGGAGATTTAACACTTATCTAGTTGTGATATTTTAATTGCAACATTCTTTTGTGTTGATTTCCCCATTTGTTTTGTGCCATAGGTTTAATCAAGGCCCTACAATATGCCAAATCCATTAGACCCAACGTGGGAGTATGGTGAACCAATTGAGCTTCATAATCAACAAAGGTTGAACTGCAAGTCATGTGGAATGGAAATATTTGTTAAAATGAGCCGCTTGAAATACTACCTTGCCAAAATCCCAAGGCATGAAGTGAATATTTGCCCTTCATCTACTTCAAAAATCGTCCATATCGAATATCAATTAATTCTTGGTATTGCTTGGAAGAGAGATCAGAAGGAAGAATTGAGGTTCAAACTTGCAAATAGAGAAGCAAGAAGCACAAGAACCTCAAGCTTCTAAGGGGTGGGGCAAACCCAATCCTTGGCAACACCTTCCACACTGCCCTCATCATCCTCACCTTTCTTTGTGATGAGGTCAATTCCTAGGGAACAACCTTCTCTTCGGTCGATAATTAAAACAAGGGAGAAGGAGGCGGCCGACAAGCTTGTGGCCAAATGTTTTCTATGGATTGACATTCCTTTCAACATTGCTAAGAACAACCCATTCTACCATTCAATGTTTGAGGTCACCACTAATGTTGGCC
>ML782568.1:799843-812846 GCA_009831015.1 Picea engelmannii | reverse complement strand
AAAAATCTCACTAAGGAAACCCACTTTCCTTAGTTGCTTTATGTCTATTAATTCACCCACATTGTGAATTAATTGTCACTTTATGACTTAAGTGACATATTTCACTTTTGACTTGAAACTCCTAAGTCAAAGTGAAATTAGAAGCATAAAGTAAAGTACAAGGGTAATAGTCTTCCCCCTTTGTGCTTAGAGACCCATAAGCACATGGGGACCACTTTCCAAGGTACCCAAATCTCAACAAGAACAACCCATTCTACCATTCAATGTTTGAAGTCACCACTAATGTTGGCTCGGGGTATAAGGGCCCTTCCTATAATGACTTGAGAGAGCCTCTCCTTCAAGGGGAAAAGACCGATTGCACTCAAAAATTGGTTGAGCTTAGGGAATCATGAGAGATCATCGGATGCACCATTATGTTAGACGGTTGAACAAATGGTAAGGGCAAATCCATTCTTAATTTCTTAGTTAATTGTCCCAGGGGGGCAATGTTTATCAAATTTGTTGATGCATCTGCATATGTTAAAGATGCACAGTTATTATGTGAGTTGTTGGATGGGTTCATCAAGGAGGATTTCACATCGAAACATCAAAGGAGAATGAGCTTTTGGCACCGATACGTCAACAAGGGGGAATAGATCTTGATCACCGATAAAGGAGAAAGAGAAGAAGAAAGAAGGAACAGAAAGGAGAGGAAGAAAGGGAGAAGAGAGAAAACTGGATTTACAAAAAAAAAAAGTTTGGAGACCAAAACTTATTTTGGGCATAACAAGAGGAGCTTAACTCAATTTTGGATGAAATTTTAGGTCTTTGCCCACAATGACAAGGTCTACAAGAAAGCTGGTAAGGCCCACTGGCTAATTATGCTTCCATTTTCCAAAAAACGTGAAATAGTGACTTTTGAAGATCTGGGTCGTGCTCGATAATCGAGGCCCAAATAAAGGTGAAATTTTGATAGATAGCTCAAAAGGCAAGCATGAAGATATCGATTTGGGGTTCTAGCAAAATTCAAAGGGGTTTGGAAAGGAAATGTCGAAATAGAGCAAAATCTAATATTTTCGAGCGTGTTATGGGGATTTTTGAAAACTTCAAAGGAAGAAATGGGACCCTAGATCACTTGTCTAGAAAATTTTATTTACTCGATTTTTTATCTACTCATCAATCCGGACAACTTTGCCTTGAGGGGATTTTTGTCAATTTTGCTCCAATTGGAAGATAGCCATTTTTGGCCAAAAATTCTAAGTCTGGAGGAAATGCAAAAGGGACAAATTGACAATTCTAGATCAATGCAGAAGTTGGATGGAGTGTCAGATCCTAAATCTGAAAGTTGTTGTGTATTCAAAATCATGAATACTATCAGCGCCCGATATAAAAGTTTTCTTGGTTCTCACCAGATTTTCTTCTACAAAAGGCAGAAGTTAGCCCTTGAGATTTTTGGTACCAGTGAAACAAATGCAAAAAGGGGTGAAACTGTTGATTTCATAAAGCCATAACTTTCAACTCAAAAATCAGATTGAGGCATGGGTATAGCCATCGAAAAAATAATACAAAATGAAATATGTTCGAAAGTTCAAAGTTTTTATTTGTTTACCAATGCTCCTTTGAAAAATCTAGGAGAAAGGGGTTTGCAGTTTAAATTAATGACAATTGTATAATATGCTTAATTCTAACAAATAATTGTTGCATGCACGTTCCTTGCAGAACTAGAGGTATAGGCCTCATATCTAGTCACTATATAAGGACTAGAGATATGGAGGATGCCCATGGATATTACAGCCATGAGGAGGACAGAGGTTTGCATGGGAAATGCAGAGATCGAGTCCAATGGGCATAGAAGCAGGGTGGAGCTGGTAGAGCTAGATGAGACTACGAGAAGCTTACAAAAGGAACTGCAGAGCTATAGAGCAGATAATGAAAGGATGATAAGATTTCAAGAGGAGATGCTACAAAGTTTAATCATGTTGCAAAAACAAGTTTATAAAGGTTCTAGCACAAAGCAAGCATCCAATGCAAGGCAAGAAGCAACATCCAGATCTCATGATAGGAGGAATGACCATGGGGGATCAAGGCAGTCAAGGAGTGTTAGTAGACATCATCGTCATTCACAAGGACACTCTACCAGAAGGGCACATGCGCATTCAAGGTCAGAGAGCAAGCCTGGTGTATCCCCTATCAGGAATTAGAGAAGGAGGCCTCAGTTAGATATTTTTCAAGGAGAGCTCAGGAAAATAAAGCCACCATCATTTGATGGAAAGAATAGGACGAGAGAAGATGTTGAATCTTGGTTGTTGGGCATGAGAAAATATTTCCAGTTACATGATTATCCATCACATGTAGAAGCCGGGATTGTAGTCTACCATCTTCAAGGAAAAGCTTCTATGTGGTGGGATCAGCTCAAGCAGGTCAAACACATTGATGAGAAGAGGATCTCACGAGGGCAATTCAAGAGATACTTCCAGCATCAGTACTTGTGAGAGCAATATTATAACAAGAAGATGTAAGAGTTCTTTGAACTCAAGCCTGGAAGCATGACCATGGATGAGCATGAGAGGAAGTTCATGGAGCTTCTGAGGTACGAGGACTTCATCAAGGACGATAAGGTAAAAATTTAGAGATTCCTGAGTGATTTGCCATCATTTTACAAAGACATCCAATTTGATGAGCCTAGAACCTTGGAAGAAGCCATTAGGAAGGCTAAGTATTTGTATGATCAGAACAAAGGAAGGCCATCTTTCCAAAAGGCTTGGGATGATAAAAGAACAGAAAGATGGATCAGAGAAAGAAAGTACTCAAATCGTCTTTCGTCGAGAAAATCTCTCCAGCAAATCAGCAAGTACAGTCAGCACAGGGTGAGCATAAAATGACAGATTCCTTGGGGAAAAGGCCAAGGCAACATCCTATAAAGTGTTGGGGATGTGAAGGAGACCACTTGTATAAGGATTGTCCTCACAAGGGAGATAGGATGAGGACTAAGCACAACATTCAAGAAGCTAATACAGTGGACGACATGGGTAGGCGCCTGCCAAGGATTTATGCAGCCTTGGAGAACAAACAAGCAAACTACCAATCCTGCATGATTGAGGTAGAAGGTAAGATTGATAACCAGCCCATAGCTATTTTGATTGATTCTAGAGCTAGTCATATCTATATAGATCCAAAAATAGTTAAAAGTTTTAAATTAAAGAGATGTAAGCATGAAAAGTCTTGGTCGGTTTAACTAGCCACTGGAACCAAGAGGAAAATCAATGAATTTGTCAAAGATTGTTCAGTTAACACAAATGGAGTTAACACTAAGGCAGATTTGAACATCATACCACTTGGGTGATATGATTGCTAAATTGGTATGGATTGGTTGGACAAGCATCGTGTTGTCCTAGATTGTTACAACAAGGCTTTCACATGCCTTGGTAAGGAAGGGAATTCAAGGATGGTGCAAGGTATTCCAAGGCCTATATCCATCAAAGAGATTTCAGCATTGTAGCTAAAAAGAAGTTTTAGGAAAGGATCCCAAATATATGCGACGCATATGGAAGAGCCAGATAAGGAGCCAAGTCTCGAAGATTATCTAATACTAAAAGAGTATGAAGATGTGTTTGGGGAGTTTCCAAGATTGCTACCAAAAAGAGATATAGACTTCTTTATTGACTTAATGCTTGGAATTGCTCCGATGTACAAAACTCCCTACCGAATGAGCACATCGAAGTTGAAAGAGTTGCAGATGCAGCAAGAAGAAATGTTGAAGAAGGGGTATTGTTAACCCCTAGATTTTCACCCTTGAAAATCTTGAGGGTTAATAGCCAGCATACACTACTTAGGCTGGCATTCAGAGAT
This sequence comes from Picea engelmannii, assembly GCA_009831015.1. Lineage (NCBI taxonomy): Eukaryota > Viridiplantae > Streptophyta > Pinopsida > Pinales > Pinaceae > Picea > Picea engelmannii. The sequence continues at coordinate 809,018 of ML782568.1, read as the reverse complement.
TTTCCCAGAGTTTCAGCACTCGAGTGAGCCAAAGGTGGTTCCCATCAAAGACAGGTACAACACTGGTATATGGTTGTTTTTGCTTCAAAGATATAGTTGGCTTGGTTTCCCATGCATTTGAGAGAGATGTCTATATATAACAGGTGACCCTACTTTTTAGGAGACAATAATCGGAGCCTCATTTAATAGTCTTGAGCATACAAAGTTGGTCCTTGCATGATTATGAGCTCGATGGCACTTTTCCGGGCGACATGCAAGTACTTTCTATTTTTAGCAGGTTGAGCTCCAGGCCTCAAATTGAGATTCTGAGTGTGTAGTATTGATCCTTGAGACATTCTCAGTCTCTTGGACCTTTTCCGGGTGACATGCATGGTATTTATATTTTTAGCAGGTGAAGCACCAGGGCTCGCATGTCGATTATGATCGCATATTTGGAATCCTCTTAGAAAATTGAATCCGATGAGTATGATCTCATTGACATGCGAGCACATTCTATTTTTAGCAGTGTTTATTTTTAGACATGGGATACGTGGCGGTGTTCTCCTAGTCATCTTGGACATTTTAGACAATTTCCTATTTTTAGAAGCCGGACCCTATTTTTAGCAGTTTCTACTTATAGCAGGGTTGGTTGGCTTTAGAGATGACAAGTGGCAGGGTCAAATTCCGACATGTGGAGGTGATTCAGTGTGACATGTGGCATCTACTAGGCATTATTTGGTGAAGGGTGCACTTTCCAAGGCAAAAAGCATTAAAGTGGAAAATTAATTAATTAAAGAGGGTGCATAGGTGAGGTGGCAATCCCACAGAGGTTATTGAGCCAATCAAGGCTTAATTTTCTCACTAACTTTTCTCTCACTCACCGTAACTCCACTTTCCATGCATTAATTTTGTCAAATTCCTTCTAAATTCCTCTTAAACACTAAATTTCTAAAAAATAGGGAAATCCCTAAAAAATAAGGCGAAATTCCTCTTTGGCTAACTCATGCATGCCTTCGCCAAATTTAGAGTTTGAGCATGCATTGGGTTGCTTTTTCTTCCCTCTATTCACCTAAACCTCTTTAAAATACCCAAACGCATGATTAATTCCTCACATTACTCCTTTCTCACACTCATGCGCATCCTTCAAAGAACTAGTGTGCAAACCCCCTTCTCCACTCTAGTTCACACACCTTTACTCTTCTTTGACCCTCACACGTGGGAGTGACTCAACTTCCTCACTCCACTTCTCTTAGTGCGCATGTAGTCCTCATTCTTCCTTACTTCCTCATGCGCATACACTCATATTTCCCCACTCCTAATCCTCCTCCATTCCCTCACAAGGTCTAGTTTTGAGCTTGAACAAACCCTAACATCTTTCCTAGAACAAGACTACCCTTTCACCAAGAACTCCTCTCGTAGTTGGTAAGCATATCTGAGTTCTTTGCTAAGTTCTTTTCGATGAGCACTATGGTGAGTGTGACTTCAACATCTTCATTGTTGGTTTTCTTTTCATCTCAAGCTAGTATTATGGTAGTAGTTGTGCTTGTTTCAATCTTAGATTAACCATATGGTTGCAGTTGTGAGGCCACTAGGAAGGTGGAGATTCTCTGCTTTTGACCCACTAAGTTATGTTGCATTTCCAGACTATCCTCATGACTTACCTAGATGTAAATATCTTAAATGCTTACCTTTGTTTGCAGGGAGGTTGGGAGAATCAGTTGAGGATCACCTGGCTGTTTTTTCAAAGTTGCTAGATGATTTTGAGGTGGAACATGAGGATGTGGCGATGAGGATGTTTGTGTTGACCCTTGAGGGGGAAGCACGAACATGATACAAATCCCTTCTCGATGCCTCCATTGATGGTGAGATGCATTCCAAGCGAAGTTCATTGAACGATGGGCGAATAAACAAGACAACTTTTCCTTAATCAATGCCTTTGATAATATTAAAAAGAATGGGGATGAGACTGTCATTGATTTTAATGCTCGTTTTTCTAAGACTTATTATAAAATCCCTACTACTATAAGGCATAATCCTGCTTATGCTTTAAATTTTTATCTTGAGGCATTTGATGGAGTTTTTGGTATTTTTCTCAGGAATAAGGAACCTCAAAATTCGGAGGAGGCCCAAGTTGTTGCTATTAAGTTAGAAAGACATTTTATTGCAGCCTACAGCTTCATTCTGATCCATGACTTTCAACTATCGGTTGTTAAAGCAGTGCAGGAAGTCCTTGTTACTAAAGATGAACCACAACTTGCACTGCGTCAGGTTCCCAAAGATGAACAGGAAGATGGTGCCTCGAGCTTAGATGATCAGGAACCAGTCGTTGCACCACTTAGTCATATGCAGAGTTTCGTGAAGATGGAGGTGAAGATTTGAATACTCAAGAGTGTTCATGGGTTCCTTCCGTTAGAAATGATGAAAAATTTCAAGAGGAGGAACCACAAGTTAACAAAGTAGAAATAAGTCAACAAGAGGCTTCATCCTTGCCTATCACAACAATGGTTCAGAAACAACTTGATCATATACCATTACAGTAGGAGGAGCCACTTTTGGTTCAACCAAAGGATGATGTCCCTTACACTTTGCCTACGATTCTGCATCCCGAGGTTGTTCTTCAGGATCCTGAGATTGATCAGGGCTTGGATATCAAGGTTCATCATGACCCAGTTGAGCTCAGGATGATGGAGGTATTTCAGCAAGTAGATTCTAAGAGTTTTGGCTCTCATGCATTCATTCTTATTATTGTTGAAATACCATGTTCTAGATCCCAACGAACAGCCTTCAGCTATGCCTTCACTAGCAAATACATCAAGGCATCTTTGGGTCACATGAGATTTCACGATCGGTCCCCCTAGAAGATTGACTTTGTTGATCTTTCCCATCGGACTGATCATTTAGCTGCATGGTTACATTGGTCCTTTTAGTATGATGATTTGATCATGGTAGCGTTGAGGTAAAATATTTTGGGTCTAGGGTAGTTGTCTTTCCTTTTCGCATTGTTGTTTTTGTATTTCCTTCTTGCTGATTTTTTACAGTTTTAGGACAGCAATCTACTTTCATTTGCAAGTGTCTTTCCTTTTAGTATTTACTTTTCAGCCTTTGCTTTAAGTGTCGCTGATTTTTTGCCAAATTATTTTAGCAGGTAGTCATGTCTTGTGTGTCTTTCCTTTCATAGAATAGTGGCTATCCACTATTGTTATTCCTGGGTCAAAATCCGAGTGTCTTATCTTTCACATGCCGAGAGTTTGTGTCTATCATTAGTGTGAGCCTGGATGGGGGTCACGTTGTTCATGTTTCCAAAGCATTGAACCTTTAGGTTGGGTAGTTGAAGAGACATAGGAGAATCTTGAGTCATCTTATGCCTTGTCTCTTCAGTCCTTATCACTGAGTCTTCTGCTTTGAGTCAATCGTCCCTCTCATCCAGCAATAGGGATATGGTACCTGGTTCTTTCATCTTAGATCTTCTTGAGTTATCACTTCATGTTGAGGGACAAGAGACATCATTGCTCTTCTTTTCAGCAGGTTATCCTGTATCGACTCCAACACATTATCTACGGATGACCTAGAAGTAGAGCGCCTTGGTAGCCATTAGCCTCATTGGTGGTTTTCTCACATCCGACAAGGTTGAGTATCATTGGGCCTTGATTGGATGATCCTGGTCATTGTTCGACTTCAGAACATCTTTCACAGTGACAAATTGTGCTCATACCTTAGGACCCATTGTCATTATTGGTGGCATTCCTTCGCACTTGGCAGGTGTCTACATTATTGACAAATGATTAAGTGACACTCTCCCTTGTGTCGACATCAGCACATTTGTCACAGGGAAGAGTGTACATGTTGGGTGGTAGCAGGTAGCGGATATGGATGAGACCCCTTGTGTTTCGATGATTCAGTGGGAGGTTTATATTGATTTGACTCCATGGCCCATTGGATAGGCTTTGGTATTACAGGTCGGCTTACAAGATCTTCTTGGTCAGCTCACAGGGCCTTATTTTCTTCCACATAGTTACAGGGGTATTCTTGGTACATATTTCTCAGTTTCTCACAGAGCATCATTGGAACATCTTACAGAGTTCTCACAGAGCATCAATTTCGATTTTACAAACACAGAGATTCACATCGTTCTTGACATCCCACATGGGGATCCTGTTCCCTTGAGTCACCATCATAAACGCCTAGATTTTCACCCTTGAAAATATTGAGGGATAAGAGCCAGCATATACTACTTCGGCTGGCATTCAAGAATTTTCCCAGAGTTTTAACACTTGTGTGAGCCAAAGGTTGGTTCCCATCAGAAACAGGTACAGGACTGGTATATGGTTGTTTTTGCTTCAGAGATAGAGTTGGCTTGGTTTCCCATGCATTTGAGAGAGATGTATATATATATAGCAAGTGACCCTGCTTTTTAGGAGACAGTAATCAAAGCCTCATTTGACAATATTGAGCATACAAAGTTGGTCCTTGCATGATTCTGAGCCTGATGGCACTTTTCCAGGTGGCATGCAAGTCCTTTCTATTTTTAGCAGGTTGAGCTTCAAGCCTTGGATTGAGATTCTAAGTGTGCAGTATTGATCCTTGAGATATTTTGAGTCTCTTGGACCTTTTTCGAGTGACATGCATGGTATTTCTATTTTTAGCAGGTGGAGGACCAAGGCTCGCATGTCGATTCTAATCACATATTTGGAATACTCTTGAAAAATCGAATCCAATGAGTATGATATAATTGACATGCAAGCACATTCTATTTTTAGCAGCATTTATTTTTAGACATGGGATACATGGCGGTGTTCTCCCAGTCATCCTGGATATTTTTGACAATTTCCTATTTTTTAGGAGTCGGACCCTATTTTTAACAATTTCTATTTATAGCAAGGGGTGGTTGGCTCCAGAGATGACAAGTGGCAGGGTCAAATTCCTACATGTGGCGGTGATACAATTTGACATGTGGCAACTACTGGCATCATTTGGTGAAGGGCGCACTTTCCAAGGCAAAAAGCATTAAATTGGAAAATTAATTAATTAAAGAGGGCGCATAGGTGAGGTGGCAATCCCGCAGAGGTGATTGAGCCAATCAAGGCTTAATTTTCTCACTAACTTTTCTCTCACTCGCCATAACTCCACTTTCCATGCATTAATTTCGCCAAATTCCTTCTAGACTCCTCTTAAACACTAAATTCCTAAAAGATAGGGAAATCCCTAAAAAAATAGGGCAAAATTCCTCTTTGGCTAACTCATGCATGCCTTGGCCAAATTTAGAGTTTGAGCATGCGTTGGGTTGCTTTTTCTTCCCTCTATGCGCCTAAACCTCTTTAAAATACCCAAACGCACGATTAATTCCTCACATTACTCCTTTCTCACACTCTCATGTGCATCCTTCAAAGAACTAGTGTGCAAACCCCCTTCTCCATTCTAGTTCACACGCCATTATTCCTCTTTCACCCTCACAAGTGGGAGTGACTCATCTTCCTCACTCCACTTATCCTAGTGCGCATGTAGTCCTCACTCTTCCTTACTTCCTCATGCACATACACTCATATTTCCCCACTCCTATTCCTCCTCCATGCACATTCCTTGATGTGTTCCTATTCCTATGCGCCCTCATGATTGCTTAGTAAAGTGCGCCCATAGTACTATATATTGGAGGTCGAGCTATATTGTTATGGTTGGATTTTTGCAGCAACGGCATACTATCATTATTTTATCTCTCTCTTATACTCTAGTCTAGCTACTCTCTCTTTGAGCAAAGATAGCCATTGTATCGGTTGTGGACTTGTTGATTGTGGCACAAACAACCCTTTGGCGAGCCTCTAATAAAGAAGTACTGTGTTTGTTTCCGAACTTTCCTTCTTATTGGTACTTTGTTTTATTTTTGCAGTTAGATTAGTAGGTTCATGATATTCATTGTGATATTAAGCTATCTTTTGAGTAGTTTCTCTTCTATTTTCTTCTATCTCTCTTGTGCTAACCCTGCAGGAATCCCTCCAAGCAACATAAAATCTACTTTTCCCTTACGTCTTGGGCATTTTTACATGTTTTCCAAGACATTTCAGGTGTTGTTTTTTGTCATTAATTGCAGAAAATCATACCATAAGACAGTAGCAAGGAACCCTAGGGACTCCTCCATGAGGTTAACACGCACCAGCCCAAATGGAGAGGGGCCTTGCCCATGACAATTTGGAGCATTTCTCCTTGAATTAGCACCTTCTTCATCGTTGTTTTTTCTGTTATATCAGCTCATATTGGAGGGTGAAAAAGTGTGCTATCACGTACATACGCCCAAGTGGCTCACCTTGGGGTGCCCCAATACTCTTTGTGAAGAAAAATGATGGAACTCTAAGTTTGTGTATTGACTTCAGGCAGTTGAATAAGGTTACTCTACCGCAGATTGATGATCTTTTCGATCAACTAAAAGGAGCAAGGATATTTTCCAAGATTGACCTAAGGTCAGGTAACATGTTACCATCAAGTGAGAATCAAAGAAGAAGACGCTAGCAAGACAACATTTAGGACAAGGTACGGCCATTATGAGTTTGTGGTGGTGCCATTTGGCATGACAAATGCACAAGCTACCTTTATGTGTCTAATGAATGGAGTGTTCAGGGATTGCCTGGACAAATTCGTCATTGTCTTCTTGAATGATATTCTTATCTACTCCAAGACAGAGGAGGAACATGAGCAACATTTGAGGATGGTACTACAAGTGTTGAAAGAGCACCAATTGTCTGCCAAGCTAAGCAAGTGCACTTTCTATCAAAGGAAAATCCATTATTTAGGCCACATCGTCTCAGAGGAAGGCATAGCAGTGGATCCTGAAAAGATTGAAGCAATCTAAAGTTGGCCAGCGCCAAAGAACGGTTCAAAAGTGAGATCCTTTATGGGATTAGTTGGATATTATAGGAGATTCATTGAAGGCTTCTCCAAAGTTGCAAACCCAATCACTTTGCTACAGAAGAAGGGAACAAAGTTTGAATGGACTGCTAAATGTGAGGAGAGTTTCCAGCACTTTAAGGAATTATTGACCAGTGCACCTATTGTCAAGGTTGGAGATCCAAATGAAGATTTTTTTGTGTGCACAGATGTATGCAAGGAAGGGCTTGGGGGAGTCCTTACGCAGAATGGGCATGTCATATGTTATGAGTCAAAGAAGCTGAAGGAGCATGAAATAAATTATGCTACCCATGACTTAGAGTTGGCAGCCATAGTTCATGCCTTAAAAATATGGAGGCATTATCTCATGGACAGGAAGTTCAAGTTGAAGACATATCATAGTGGTCCAAAACACTTGTTTGAATAGCCAACACTAAATGCCAGACAAACTAGATGGCTGGAATTTCTTAGTGAATACGACTTCGACATCAAGCATATCAAAGGCAAAGAGAATAAAGTGGCTAATGCACTCAACAGGAGGGTGCATGAAATGTGTGTTGCAGCCATTAGCATGTATCATTCAAATTTAAAAAGCAGAATTTTGGAAGTGGTAACATCAGATCAGCATTATGCACAAGTTACAGAAGGCCTACAACAGGAAAGTGTACCATTGAAGTTTAAAGACTATAGGTTGGGAGAGGATGGAATCCTCTTGTTCAGGGACAAAGTTTATGTTCCTAACACTCAGGATTTGAGAAATTTAGTGTTGAAGGAGATGCATAATGTACCATATGTTGGTCGTCCAGGATACTAGAAGACAATTGCAGCAGTAAGAAGCCAATATTTCTGGCCGGGAAAGAAGAAAGATGTGGCTGATTACATAGTCAGGTGCATGGAATGTCAAAAAGTGAAGACTGAACACAGGCATTCAGCAGGATTGTTAAAGCCATTGCCAATTCGTGAATGGAAATGGGAGGTAGTTACAATAGATTTTATCACCCTAACTCTAAGGTAGAGCAATTGCATAATTTTTTTATTCGAGCATTTTAAAGAACCATTCAAAGATTACATTCTAGCACAAACTTTCTAAATATTGCAACCACATTGGTGGTAAAACACTTTGCAACTAAGCCCATCATATTGACAGTTCCATAGTACATACTTCCACTACAGCTAACTCTGAAAAAGAAGAATAATTGCTTTAGGCAACGTCATGAACAAAGACGAGGTCCTTTGGAAATGCCATGAAAAGAAAGTTGCTTCACTGCATGACATCAATGCCAAGCTTAATGAGCATGTTCTCTTTTATCTAAAACCAATCTTAATGAACAGGTTACTTCAATGCAAGAGGCTAATACCTAGCTACCATGCAAGACTCTATTACTTAATTTCGTGAGGAGGTTGTTCTACTTCAAGATCATAATACCAAATTCTTTGATGAGTATCAAGACGTGAAGAATGATCTTGATCTCTTGCTTCCACAATTTGTTGACAAGGACAAGTTCATCCAGAATCTGTGCGACCTCAATCAAAACTTTGTACAAAATGTCAATTAAGAGGTACTATAAGGTCAATTAACGGATTCCATTTGTAACTTACATCGTTATTTTAAAAGAGATTATAGTTTTGTTATTAGCCCTTGTATGATGTATAATCAAAAGTTGATAATTAGACACTTGGTATTAAGAGAATAGAAGAAACTTTGGATCTTGTCTGTCATAATCTCATACATTAATTAAGCTCTTGACGCCTTGCAAAAATATATTCAATCCACTTCTAATGTAAATTCCTCTCATCCATTGTTGGCTACTCATGAGTTTGTATTCTCCCAATTTTGAGAAGTACAATAAAGGCATTGGTTCCAAGATACTTAGTCAAATGGGTTATACAAGTGGTGTACTTGGAAAGCATGGACAAGGTATCGTTCCTCCTATTGAGCATTAGATAAGACTAGTGAGAGAAAGCCTAGAATATTTTGAGACTACATAGATGTGAGTCACCTTGTTTCTTTTACTACTATATTCACAAGAACTAGAACCTGTACCCTCTGCTTCTACTACTATGGGTCCACAATAACTAGATCCTACACCTTTTGATCAGCCAGAATCAGATTAATTCAACATCCACATCTCTGTCATATCAACACTCTAATCATAGTGATCGAAGACATTCTCATTCTCTATTCAAGTATCAAAATTCTTCTTTCCACGCTTATTGGTATGATGGCAGTTTTTATTACAAATCCACAGTTGAGAAGCGTAAAATGTAGAGCTTTGGATTGATACCCACTATGAAGACTAATATGGTTAAATTGATGATTGGT
>ML782568.1:788942-799743 GCA_009831015.1 Picea engelmannii | reverse complement strand
CATCTTTGAATATTTCATCTTTATTGCAGCAACGTTTTACTTTATGAGCAATTGAATGGTTGTTGAAGGCATTAATTGAGTTAAGAAGTGATTTGTTATATTGAATGTTGTATCATTCTAGTATTTATTGGTGAAGTGACATTGTTGCTATTGCTATTTGTAAACATTGACTTCATCAACATTTACTTTTAAACTGCTCATATTGAATACCAAATAGTCTTTAAAATATATGAAGTACTAATCAAAGATTGCACGTATCAGTTTCCTTGTTGTATTGTCTCAAGTAGGTGCTTTTCTTTTCTTTGGTTATACCTTGTTATTGGCTGTTTAGCCAGGACTATCTGATTGGCGGTGATCTGTGAAAGGGGAACTTGTCCTTGTCCTATTATCCTTTGCCCTTTCAAAGCTCCAGGTCACCAGGGACGTCTCCCCTGGGCCTAGCCTCCCTAAAGAGAAAGAACCTCCCCATCGTGGTGACATTGGGTGGGATAGGTTCATGTTACGCCAGTTTGGCCCTCCACCTTATAGCCTTTTATCCTAGCTACAAACTGTGCGATAATAGGCTCTAGCTAGTTCAAACACCAATTGTAGGTTGTAGCTAGTTCAGCTGCCAATTTAGTGTGAAAATTATCCCATCTTCTTGTGCTTCTGTGCTTTGAAAAAATAACACATGCAAATATGAAGAAAATAATTAATGGATGTATATTGTCTACTGAATAAAATTTCAAATTAATCGAAAAATAATTCTGATTCCTATGTTTAGTCTGATTGGAATCCTACAATACTTGACAGATAATGTGAGATTAAAATCAAATACGATCCATTAATATGGCAATACTTTGACAATATGTACTGACTGACTGAAATGGATTGAGAACAGCCACCCACAAGTGCTACAGTTTTGAATCAACTCACAATAGGGAAAAAGCTAAGGCTTTCAATGGAGTAGAGCCTTGACCTAAGACATTTCGCAAAACTAAAACTGCTATTGTGTAGCTAAAGCTACATGATATGCAAAGATTTAGAAAAGCAAATGGAAAAAAGTTAAAACAATGGGCTTGACTCCTGAGATCAAAATGGATATTTCTTAAAGCAAGTACATTGTATATGTCTAACGGATAGATAGTCAAGTTCAGATAAAAATTCCATACATGATTGGTAGTACAAATTCATTTTATCAGTGTTGGCCTTGACACTATAAAACACTGAATTGCAAGAATTCATTCAAAAGAATTAAGTTGAAAGACTTAATATAATGTTGTCAGCATGGAAGGAAGCCCTCTCAAGCGTTTATTTCTTGGCTGGCGGTTTTTCAATTTTCTTGTGTGGTTAGGAGCAAATGGATGATTTGGTAGACTATGAGACTGACCCACTGGATGGCCAACTCATTTGGTGTGTGTCAGCTAGCCATCCTCCTAAGACGGGTCCGACGGTTTTGTTGCCTGTTGTCGACTACTCTGGAGAGGCCCATTCTTCAGACCTAGCTCAAGCCTCTGCATCAGGATCTCGGGTGTTTGATTTTGGAGGTGTGCCAAGAACCTCAGTCTCTGAAGCTCTGCCATGGGGGGTTCTCTCTCCAAACTCTCTAGATTTCCCTTCAGATCTATGGAGATCAGAACTCACTTTTGGCGGTGTGGATCAAGTTTCTGGTCTTTCTCTAGGGTTTGGTGTGGATCAGGATCTTCAATCTCTGAACTGGTCACAACTTTACGGGGCTCTGGCAAGGCCTGAAGATTTTTCCGTTCTACCTAGTTTGGTAAGTCTTCCCTCTTGTCAAGCTCCTCTTTATCCCCTACCTGCTTTTTTGAACCCCATTTTTTCTTCCCCTCTAGACCTGAAAGAGTTTCTGGCCCTTTCTCCTCCCCCTTATGACTCAAGAACAAAATCTCTTGTTTGTATTTCTAACCCTACAGAGCCCCAAAAGGAAAACCCTAGAAGACTTGCGTCTGAGGTTTTTGTAGGCGATTCCTCAACCCCAAAAAGAAAGAAGCCTCTTCCGAGAGTGAAAGTGGTTCCTCGACCGCATTCCTTGGCACTTGGGGATGACGTCATGTTTCCGGAGATCCCAGAGCTCACAAAGAAGGCAATGGTTGGACGAGCAAATGGCAGACATCTTGGCTTAGAACAATTAAAGAATTGGGTATCCTCTTCTTGGGGAGGATTGGGGATAACCCTTCCGACTGTTCATATTCTGGCTAAAGGGTAGTTCATGTTCAAATTTCAGGAAGCTCTGGATGTGTCCAGGATTCTGCGTGATCCATGGTGTTTCAACTCGACCCCTTTGCTTTTAAAGTGGTGGACTCCTTTCTTTGATGCCAGCCGCGAAAGGGTTGATGAACTCCCGATATGGGTTCGCCTACTAGGGTTATCGCCGGAATGCTAGAGCTGGAAGTGTTTTGAAAAAATTGGCAATACTTTGGGCACCTTCATGAATGCGGACATGTCCTTTTCCTCCACAAGAAAAATGTCGGTTGCTCGGATCTTAGTCTCCTTAAATCTTAGAAAAGGGCTATCGGATACCCTGGAACTTACCTACGATGGCTTGATTTTCAAACAGCCTCTAGACTATGAAGGCATTCCTTTCAAATGCCATTGGTGCCACAAACATGGTCATAGAGCTGCAGATTGCAAACTCTCAATGAAGCGCAGAACCCCCATTCTGCAGAGCACTAGGGTAAGGACGAAATTTTTCAACCCCCAAGGGAATCATGCGACGCCGACTTCTCAGTAGCCAGGAGCTCCGTCTCAAGCACGAAGGGAGATCCCTGCGCGGAAGGCTAAGGACCCGGTCCAGTTTGGGATTCGGGCAGGTCAAGTTGACTCGGACAAGGCCATGGGGAGGGGTCCAGGTCTCGATGTACCTCCCCACCCCCTAGATCTTCAGCTTCGAAAAGAAATCGAGGCTCATCTGGGCATGCCTCCTCATTCTCCTTTCTCTGTAAATTTTTATTTTTACATTCTCAAGCTCAAAGTCTAGCCGAATTAAGATTGTTAAAAAATCTCCCTTCCCCCTGCTCCTCACACGTGTTTTCTCCACTTTCCCCCCTGGATCCTCCTCTCTCTCATCTTGCCTTTTCCCAAGGCCCTCCCCTTCCCCGGCTTCCAACTCAATCCCACAGCCCAGACTCCTCCTTGTTGTCAGAAGAAGAAACAATCTGTTACCAGCTGAGAAATAGACCTATTCCGATCTCTGGTCTCTCGGATCCCCCCCATTTGGGACTGGGTCTAAATCCTCAACCGGGGGCAAACTATAAAGGGAGGGGTAGAAAATCCTTTTTATCCAAAGCACAATCCAAAGCTTCCATTGACATAGCGGTTGGCAGACAACTCTCCATCACAAGGGCCCTTAGAGCATTGTCATCCCCAGAAGGGGTTCCAAAATGAAATTGCTCTCCCTAAATTGCAGAGGGTTGGCGAGCCCCTTCAAACGACTCGCCCTCCAAAGGTTGTTGAAGATTTCCCAGCCTGACATTGTAATGCTCCAAGAGACTCTCAGGGAAGCGACTTTGATTGTCCCGCTCTTGGATAAACTTCTTAAGGGCTAGACTTTCTTTGGACTGGATGCTTTCGGTCGCTCGAGGGGTTTGGCAATGGGATGGAAACCAAAATCCATCAAGCTTGAAAACTTCTGTGGCTTCCACTCGGGCCAAGGTATGACTGTTTTCGTTGAAGAGCTGGGGAAGTCATTTACAATTTTAAATATTTATGGTCATTATCAGGATCGTCCTCAATTCTGGAATGCTCTCCTAGCAAAATCCTTCTTAAGACATAGTTACCTTATCCTGGGAGGCGACCTCAATTTTTCCATGGGGGAGGTTGAATCTTGGGGGCTCAGGGCTCAGGTCGATGCACTCTCAGAATTTTTCATGCATAAGCTGGGGAAAGCGGGGCTAATTGACATAGCTCCCACCAAGCTTGGCCGCACCTGGAGGAATAAGCGTTTGGGGGAAGACAACATTGCAAAGAGGTTGGATCGTTTCTTGATCCCAAACCTCCTGGTGGAAGAGCCTTTTCTCTGCAGACAATGGGTAGGGTCAGGAGGGGAATCAGACCACTATCCTATCTTTATGGAAATTACCGAGGCCCCGCGAAAACCAACAAGTCCATTCAAATTTAACTATGCTTGGTTAAAACTTAAAAGATGAAGGTTTTATAAACCTAGTAAAGGAAGTCTAGAATCCAATTGGACAAGAGGAGAGAGCAGCAGTTCAATTTGCAAGGAACTTAACATCACTGAAACAAGCCACTAAAGTATGGGCCAAAAGGAAAAAACAGCAGACAGATCAGGACATTATTAATACGGAAGCAGCTCTTCAATCCCTCTATGACTATGACAAGGGGGGCTTTGCTTCTCCAGCAGAAAAAGAAACCCTCTTATCCTTGGAAAAAAGAAGAAGGCAGCTCCTACAAGCTAGGGAGGAAGATTGGAGGCAAAAAAGTAGGGCGCTCTGGCTTCATAGTGGGAATGAGAATACAAAAAAAWTTCAAGCTTATGCAAAATGCGGGAAAATGGCAAACACAATCTGGAGTCTAAAAGATCAAACARGTATGCAGCTATCCTCCTTTGAAGATTTGGCAARGTTGGGATSCCAACATTTCAGGTCATTATACTCAGCAGACAAAAGGGTGTCATTAGACGTCGTAATCCCAAAGYAGGATGCCCCYGAAAGCTTGGACGAATACARACCCATTTCGTTGTGCAATTGCATTTATAAAATAATAGTAAAGATCATTAGTGGAAGAATCAAAGGGATTCTCTSCAAATCCATATCTCAAGAACAGTTTGGATTCCTAGAGGGCAGACAGAGCCATGAAGCAATAGGAGTGGCCCAAGAAGCCCTGCATAGCATCAAGACTCGGAAGCTAAAAGGAGCAATGCTAAAGATAGATCTCTCAAAAGCTTATGATAGAGTCAGTTGGCTCTTTTTGAGAATGTTGCTCACTCACCTGGGTTTCGGCCTTTCTTTTATTAATTGGGTAATGAGTTGCATTTCCTCGGTGTCCTTTGCAGTACTCATAAACGGTGCAGCCTCACCTTTCTTCAAGGCAGAAAGAGGACTCAGACAAGGGTGCCCCCCATCCCCGCTCCTTTTCCTGCTGTTAGCAGAAGGTCTAAGTAGGGTCATAACTGAAGCAAAAAATAGCAGAAGTTTTGTTGGTATCCCTCTTTCCCACCTTTATTCTCTTACACACCTGTTGTTTGTTGACGATGTTCTAATTTTCTGCAGTGGGTTAAGGGGGGATGCAGAAAAGTTGAACTCTATTCTAGATATTTTCAGTAGGGCTACATGAATGCAAATAAAGAGAACAAAATCTGCCTTTTCTACCCATCTTATGGAACCAGAAGAAGTTCAATTCTACAATGTTTTCTTTCCTTATGTGGAAAAACCTCTAGACGCAGGACTAAAGTACCTTGGATTTCACCTAAAGCCAAAGTATTATACAAAATCGGACTGGACCTGGCTAATTGAAAAACTGGAAAAAAGGCTAAGCTCATGGAGTTTCAGATGGTTGTCTAGGGCTAGTAGATTGATCCTTGTCAAATCTGTCCTAGAGGCAATTCCAATTTACTGGCTTTCCTTGGCATGGAATCCAAAAGGAACTTTGGAGAAAATTAGGAAGATATGCTTCAAATTTCTATGGGGAGGCCAGAAGGAAAGTTTTGTGATGCCTTGGGTAAAATGGGATTCTCTTGCTTTGCCCAAGTTACTGGGGGGTTGGGGTTTAAAGAATATACACAGTTTTTCCACTGCTCTCGCTGCCAAGACAGGATGGAGGTTGATATCTTCAAATAGTTTATGGTAGAAGGTAGTAATTCAAAAATATATCAGCCCGGAGTCGGTTGTGGATTGGATAAGAAGGTTGGTACGAAGTTTTCAAAATTGCTCTATCATGTGGAAAGCTCTTGTAAGATCTTTCCCTGTTATCAGCCAGGGGGGATAGCATGGAAGGTGGGAGGGCAACCTTCTCAGGATTGGCCAAGATCTGTGGTCGGGTAGTAATGGTGCTCATCTAATACCCCAGAATTTAATTGATCGATTGCATGAGAGGGGTATTTTCCATCTGAACCAGGTTGCAGATGAGCAACAAACTACGCTTTGGAGTCAAAGTTGGAAAGACGCTCGTGCTTTGGGATTGGTAGATCTATTTGCAGAGCCTTGGAATGCCTACATCAGGGCACTCAAGTTAGGGCATATCAAAATCAAGGACCAGGAAGATGAATTAATATGGCAAAACAGACCATTTGGAGTCTATACCAAAAGCAAGTTATTCCTTTCTAATGGTAAATCTCCTCCATCAAGACCCCGATTGGTGGTGGAAAGGGATTTGGAAATCCAAATGTCCTCTCAAGACACGCCTCTCCATGTGGTGCCTGATCAGAAAAAAGGTGCCAACATGGAATATAATGAAGCTCAGAGGCTTGGAAGGTCTGGGTTGGTGCTCCCTTTGCAAGGGGGATGAGGAAACAAGAACTCACCTTTTCTTAGGATGCCCTTTCACAATTCAAACATGGAGAGCTTGCTCTTCTTCCTTGGGTCAACCATGTTCTTGGCAAGGGCTCTCCATTGAAGAAGTTTGGAAAAATTGGTTACAAGACCACAGAAATCACAATATTAAGGTGCTTCCCCTCCTCATTCTCTGGGGTATATGGATAGCCCGAAACTCTTGCACTTTCAAGGATAAAAGCTTCCCTTCCTGACATTACTGTTGCCCAAAGTATAGCCATTCTATCTCATTTTCCTCAAGAGAAAGAGGCTCCTCCTCCCAGACAAGTAGTGGAGGAACAGATAGACTTCTCGAGGCCTTGGGCTTTTTTTTATGGAGCCTCTCAAGACAATGGTCTTAGATGTGGAGGTGGTGGAGTTTTATATTTATCTCCCTCACATTTCTTCAAACTAAAATGGGGGTTGGGGCAAGGCTCAAATAATTATGCTGAACTCATGGCCCTAAAATTGTTGCTCACCTTTGCGGGGGAAAAAAGGATAACAAACTTACAAATTTTAGGAGATTCAACGGTGGTCATCCACTGGATACAGAAAACTCAAATTTGCCACAACATCAGCCTTTCTTCTATCCTGGACAAAGTCTTTTTAATTACAAACAATTATACAAATCTTTCATTTCAACATGTTTACAGGGAAAGGAACACCGTAGTGGACATCCTCTCTAAAGAAGGTGTTATCACTCCAGGAGTCCTTCTCAGGTTGTAGCTTGAAGAAGCATGGTAACTTAAAAGGTTTTGTTTTTCTATGTATGTTGGATCAAATGGGATACATAAACGACCGGTTCACACTTAAGACACTTAGTAATATAACCAAATGAGACAATGCTTTCAAAAATCAATAATCATATAAGTAATTGAACTGGTGGGTGAAGAAAATCTATATCTATCAACCAGAACACATATGTGATGGGTTGAATAAAGATAGCACAGATTACTTGTTAAATCAATGTTTATGAGTTGACCAATGAGATGACAGTCATTTGCAACTAGACAAACTTACATAACAGTAGTCATTCAAAACACAGGAAAAGAGAGAAGATGACAATCTAACATTAACAGTGAAAGGAACTTGTGATTTGTATTATATGTAAAAGGTCTCAGTACAAAAACAGCATGGTCTAGTCTCCAGACTCGAACCCCCTAGTTCATCAAATATTCTTGGCTTTATAGCCTTTACAACAGATATCCAGATCCTAGAAAACTGGATCAAATTTGCTTGAAATAGAAAGTCAAAAACTGATACATGAAAATAGGAAAAGATCCTATTTGCTTGGTCAATATCTTATCTCAATGGTCTTCCTGGCCTTCCAAGTCTTTGACAGCTGCAGTAGATCTTCATAGGTTGTGGGATAAGTCGAAATTGCCACCTTTGGCAAAAAAACAGTTTTTTGCCCCAAAAATAGGTAACCAATTCAATCTTTCCACCTTGCTAGGCACCTCCAAAATTAGAACAGAACCTTGATAATGATGCCTTAAATTATTATCTATCATTAGAAACCGTCCTCGAGGCAACTGAATCAAAGAAACTCGGATCTGTGCAAAAATAGTGCCTCTCTGCCTTGTCTGCGCTTTCGATGGCTAGGAGAGGCAAAATTCGATCCTGTTAGCCACCGAAAGAAATGTCCGTCTAAGCCACCGAAAAACCTGTTTCAAAAACAGTTCACAAAATTGCAAAAATGCATTATCTCTTGGCTTCTAAAACTTCAGGACTGTTCTTCTAAGGCTACAGCAGCCTGAACAGTGTCTGGTTCTTAATCATTCTTGGCAAATGCCTCTAGTACATCAGCAAAACTAGTTGCTACCTCTGCTAGGGTTTCCAGGTCAAGGTTTGCTTGAGGCTGAGGTTTTGAAGGCGTTGTCTGCAATCTCAACAACCTAACCTTTATGTACAGCTTGGTGTTGTCTTTCATCAGCATTTTGTTTCTTTCCTTGATTTTGTCATATTTCTCAAGAAGATCTTGATAGTAATCATATAACTCAACATTCCTTTCTGTCAACTCCTCATTCTTTTTCTTGATTTCTTTTTTAAGAACCTCAAGTTCATATACCTTCCTAAGGAGCTGGTTGATCTTCTGAGATCTGGACTGCTTTGGCTTGCTAGATGAGGTCTCTGCAACTTGTTGGCCTTGATCCTCCTTGGGTGTAGGTGATGGAAGATCCTCATACTCTGCTGCAACCTGCTCTTCTTCCTCCTCCGAATCTGTATAGGGGAGGTTGAGGATATTCTTGTCCTCTGGAGAAGCTTCTCCTTTCTCTGTCTCCTGGCTGGAGTCTAGTTTCTTCTTAGCCCTCTTAGGCTTAGAAGATGGGGTAGATTGCTCAGCTGCCACTGGAGAGATAGCTCTCCTCTTCCTCTTTCCACTTCTAGGAGTAGAAGACTTCTTTGAAGAAGACTTATTTTTGTTCTCTGGTTGTGCATCAGTTTCAAACTCATTCCAAAATAGGAAATGGCCCCAGTCCTTGTTCCTTCTCTGCAGCAGTTCACAAATTAGGAGTTTGATCAAACCGTGATGAGAGAGTCTGCCTTCAACCTTACTGGGCTTAGCTTTGACTTGATGAGCCATCTTAGTCAAGCTTTTGTGGAGATAATAAGGTAGATTGAGGAGATTTCTACCAGTGAAGTGATTCATCAGTTTGAAATGGTAGATCATCACCCTATTATATCTACCTTCACAAGTTATGTAGACAAGAATTGATTTCAACAGGTGCTGCCATTTCTCTTCAAGATAGGACATAGGAATGTCCTTCTTCCATATGAGACACTTGTGTTTTGGCTTCAAGTAAGATCTAAATTCTACATCCTTGGTGATAGTAGTTTTGAACCAGTTCTCACCTGTCCTTGGAAGCTCTGTAACATCAGCTATTAGGGCTTCATCTACCTGGAATTCCTCTTTGCCAATTACTGCCTTTCTTCCATCAAATGACAGAACAAATGCTTCTGCCACCTGCTCATGAGAACTCTGCAACTTCTCACAAAATCTGTAACAGCCCACGTCCTTGAAGCATTGGCACACCTCAGGGTGTGAATCAAGATAGCAGATATCATCTAGCTCTTTCCTGAGAGCTGATCCTCCTCTCTTCATTTGCTAGAATGCTCCTGTACCTGCAAATTGAAAAATTCGGGCTTGGGATGAGATAGACACAGCGCAGAATCAGGGAGGTTTGTGCTCAGCTATGACAGAGGCAAGAAAAGGGGAATATGATTAAGGCAAGCCCTGATTTTAAGGGAAGTGAGAGGGTAATTAGGATTTGAAATGATAATGTTTACTTGATAAACCTCAAAGGATAGGAAGTACAAAGACCATGTGATCTCGTGAAACTTAGAGTTAAAATGATCAAGTCATGATATGCAGAGATCAGATCCTAATTCCTAGGACAAGTGTAAGATATGGAGGGTTTAGGGTTAGATAGATCAAATCATAATCATAATAACTCTTAAACACCTCTTACCAAGTCATACTCGACAGCTCCTCTGTCTTTTCAGTGGCTAACTGCAATCATAACACTTCACTAAGACGTGCTAACCGTTTCAAATCTCTCTGCGATTTTGGTGGCTAGGAGAGCCCCGAATTCACGTTTAAGCCGCCGAAAGTTAGAGCTTTCAGTGGCTTAGAAGCCCTTTTGAAAAGGCACTTAGCCACTGAAACCTGTATTTTGAGTTTTTTGAAATAAAAACTAAATCAAATGTTTTTCAAAGTTTATTACAAGCTTAAAGCTCTTTAAAATGAGCCTTAAAAAATTTAGAAATATTTTTTTTCTAATAACCTAACACCTAATCAAATGAAATTGACTAATTTATTTGAGGAGATAACAGAAGGTACTCTCTTGGCTCACGGGCAGTGGCAAGTCATAGAGTTCAGGGATGGTCATGGTTTTGAACATTATCACAGGTCTTTTATAGATCCGTATGGCCCAGAAAGGACCATCTTCTAGTTTTTTTTCTTCATGTTTCTTGGCTCGGCTCTGTTTGCTGTTGACACATTTATTGGACATGATGATGGACTACCATGTTTTGGATTCTCAGTCGATATATATCGTCTTTTTGATCAGCTCCGAGAGCAGCCACAGCACAATGGTCTCTACTGTGCTGTCCGTTTTGATCCACCTTCAGATGCTTTGGCCCTATAATCAGACTTTGTATCTGAGCATACCCAGATATGAGGGACCATGTTTTTGAAATTGTATATTGAGACTTTAATTTATATGGCTGTTTTGCATAAAGGACTAAATGCATGTCCTAACATGCATTATTCAGAATGTAAATTTTATATATTTTAATAAAATTTACACTTTTTT
>ML782568.1:764650-774927 GCA_009831015.1 Picea engelmannii | reverse complement strand
AACAAACTAATCTTAAGGAAACCTGGGTACGACTTGATTGCTATTTGTTTTGACCTGCAAGACTCACAGTTGAGTCTTTGTCCCTACTTGCCCATACTGACCTTGCTTCCTCATTTCTTACTGAAGATTTTGCTGCCTCTTCTTTGTTATCGTTTTGTTGCCTTGTTTTGGAAGGAGGTCCAAATTGCGCTATCACAGCTTTACATTTATAAATCCATGCTCTTTTTCCCTCATCTCTTGTTGCCCTAACTTTTGTCATTTCGTCCCTCCTTTCCTCTTGTTGCCTTACAATTAAGTCTTCTTCTAGAAAAAACTGAGAACCCCTCAAGAATTGCTTCCTGCTTAGAATGATATCTTTATCACGCAAGTTGGGCATGATGACTYTTATGGGCCTGGCTCTCTCACYGTTAGGCTTACCTACTCTCCATGCTTGACATATTTGTCCTTGCCATTGGAGCTTGTTTTTCAAGAAGTCTCTTGCAAGGTCAAGAGTACATTCATTTTTCCCATAATCTTTCACCCGCTTAATACTTATGCTTGTTGCTCTATCCCGTCTTTCCTTAATATTAGCAATAGCAATACTAATATGTGATCTTTAATATTTTTTTATTAATGAGGTTGTCTGTATATATATATATAGTTTTTTAATTGACGTGTTTATAATGTGAGTTTATTGTTATGGGTGAAGATGAAGGTTGTTGAATATGGTAATTTACATCATGTCGTTGACTTATTATTATTGTCATTGTGATTTTCTTTTGCATGTTTTTATTACCTATCAAATAACTTATTATTAATGTCATTGTGATCTTCTTTTGCATGATTTAATACCTATCAAATAAAATAATACATATATGTTTTAGTTATCATGAAATGTATTTTATTGAGTTATGATGTCCAGTCTCTATAACATTGATCTCAATGGTATGAGAAATATATTATTGATTTGTATCGAAGTTTATGTCCTTGTATATGACGTGTATCACAAGCTATCGTAGTGTTAACATTAAGCTTTGTGTATAATGGTGAGGGATAGCAAATCTCATGCTTTTCTTCATGGCAGTCACACAGTCTTCATATGTGTATTGTTTGTCTATATGGCTTGTCTGTGTTCATTTCAAAACAAATGTATGTATGTGTCGTTTGAGCACACTTAGGCAGTAGCACCATCTACATGATTACTTACTTGGACACTCATGCCTATCTAAGTGATCCATGTGATTGTGTGATTATCGTTACACTTCTACCCTTGCTCTATGTTTTTTTTCTCATGGATGTACAATTTGCATTGTCATTGAGTGTTATTTTGAGTGATTTTGAGACTTCTATAATACTATGTTAAGCATCCTTGTTGTTTTTTCCTTTCAAATATTTGAGTATCTATGTGCTTTATGGATGGTGTTTTACACATCTTGTTTAGTAGTCATCGGTGTGCTTAATAATTTTGTGTTACACTTACATAGCTCACATTTACAACTTCTAAAGTCCATCTCCGCACATGTGTTATTACTGTGGGGTTGCTTTCATTACCTCAACAACCCACATTTGTGGTAGGAATAGGATTTCTTTTTGTGCCTATGTGTGTAGCCTTCACCCTATGTATCATTGTATTGTGAGTCGTGTTCTACACCAGCACCTAATATTTTGTTGTCATACCCTATGTATGAAGCCTTCATCGAAATAAAATTGTTATGTTCAATCTACCTTCATCTTCCCTAGTGTTGTTGATTGAGTTTATTTGATGGAAGCATCTTATGACAACAATATATGTGTGTACCATAGATGACCTTGTTGATGGAATCATAGCCTTAATTAGAATCACTGGCCACACAAGAATATTGTTTAGCTATTACATACATGTAGCACTTGGACTGTGTTATCACTGTAAAAATTTGCATATGGAGTCCCAGCCTCTGGACTTAGCAGGAAGCTAAGTCGGTATGGAGGAGCGATAGACTAGCGGTCGAGGCCATATCTAGCGGACGGGGCTAAATATAGCGGAAACGTGAAGTTGACGGGATTCGACTGGTCGTAGATCATGGACGTCACAGATCAACGATCTTGGAGCAGATCGAGCCGAAAACTAGCACGGGGGATAATCTCTTGAAAGCAGGTCGATGAGAATACCACAGTTTCTTGTCGAAGCTACGTGGCGCCTCCAGATGTATATCGGGGGGAAAAGCAGTTGAACCCGAAACTACCCAATCCCATCTCGATGCCACGTGTCAAAATATCATTAAAGAGTGTCACATCCAAGGATCACATGTGGAAAGGAAAAGATTGACGGCCAGTAAAATCATCTCAAGACACTTGTTTGGGTACTTTCCATCCGTGCAATGTCGGGTGAGCGCCACCAAAAAACTGATTTGAAAGCTCATCATTTGAAATCAATAGTCGAGCGTGATAGGTCGTTGTCCTTGCAAGTACTTTCTTCAGTAACCTATGATTGGCACCCAATGACAACTATCATTCAAAACATGGATGATATTACTCTGTTTTGGGCGATTAACATTTCATTCTTGAACGAGATAATCACAAACCGAATCGTCATTCTAATTCTTGTACAACTAAAGGAGATAAGCTCGTGCTTTCTGAAAAACCAGAGAAAATGGATAAGACAAACCAAGCGGCCTGCAGTGAACTAGGATATTCAAATAATCTGACAAAATTATCAATGAAGAAGAAAGAAAAGTTGGTTGCACGAATATTGGCAACAAAATTTCACACAGAACCTGCAGATGAACCAGGGTCAGATGAAGGAATTAGACTAAATCCTATCATGAAGGATTTAATTATCAATGGATACACAGACGGATGTCCCATGCAAGCTAGCAAGGGTAAAAGGAGCAAGCGATGAAAGATAGAGGTTAAAGCTGAAGTGGTTGAAAGCGTTGGAGAAAACCAACCTGCTTGGCTTGACACTTTAAAGGAAGAAATTGCTAATCTGAAATAGATTTCAAGTTAAATTAAGTATGTTTCAGAGAATTTTGTATTGATACAGACAAGTGGCATTCAGGGAAAAGAATCTCAAATATGTCAGTTTTGGTTTATAACGACCCCTAGAAAATAGGAGTTCAGTTGTTGTACGTTACTCCTTTATAACTGATGACTATTTTTGGAATTCTGGGGAAGATGATTCGTTTTGAATCCCGGATGTAATTTATCTATATATACTATTACAAAGATAATAAAAAAAAGGGTTGGACTTACTGGAGAGGGACTTGCCCTCATAGCAGGAGGACTTTGTAAACTTTCTGGAGCTGAATTGATTATATATAGGCAGAAGCTTTTGAATTCTCTATGAAAAGATTCTAATGGTGGTGATATGAGTTTTGTATTCTCTCATAGTATGTGTTTCTTGTTTTCCTAAATTCCATTTGCATTTTCGTCTGTTTGAATTGGAGAGTCAAAGGCCCAGAATTCATTTTGTGATGCTCTCGGCTTAAGAAATTTAAACTGTGTAATTTTCTTCCCAACTAATTCAGAATTCATTTCAGAAATGCCCTGATGCGGTTATTTGTTTTCTCCTTCCTCTTACACCCTGCTTAAATACAATTTACAACTCAGATTCATTGCCTCATTTGGCTTTATCCTCTAGAGAGTTCTATCGGCCAGTCATTGTTTTCATTCACTTTTAGAATTTCGACTCCATAGCCCTAAGTGTCCCTCCCCTTCCATGCCAACAACTTTATAAAAAGCCCCAAAACAAACTAAATCTAGCCACTGATTGCCAAAGATATATCAAGTGACACAAGAGAGCCCTCTCTGAGTTGAGCAGGCTAGTGCCCAACTCTAAAGCAGGTTGAAACAGTTACCTCTGTCATTTGTCTATCAGCCGGACAAAATTTACAGAGTGCTAACATTTTGGCGTCGTTGCCGAAGACAAAATTGAAAAATTTGCCCTAGGAAAGAACGACATGGTTGAGTTCTAAGGTCTGAAAGCAGCAGACACTTAGGCACATATTGGTTGTATTCCTGCTTTGGCGACTCCACACATCAAAAATTAGTTTGAAGGTGATTCCACTAGTGAAAGAACCCAGAAATTTAAATTTTCGCTGGCGACTCCACTCTCAATGCAGAATCCAACTTTCAAAACAACATTGGTGACTCCACTGTCTGAAGATGAGATCCCTTGACAGAGGTATGAAAGGACATCATGGGAGAAAGCAAGTACTTAAAGTTGAGTTTTTTCCAAGGCATTATATTTTTTGTTGTGAATTACCTCTGGTCCTTTCCTGAACATGCTAAACAAATTTTTCTTCACCTACTGCATGCAAATGATGATCATGATAAGCCTGAGATTGTATATCCTCCTCTTAAGATTATACAAATATCTCCTCAGTTTATTACTGATTTTGATAAAAATCTTCCATCTGAGCCATGTGATAACCATGACAAAGTTGATGAGTCTCATGAAACCAAGGCTAATATTTCACCTTATGTACTTGATCCAACACTCTCCAAGACTCAACACAGATACAAACCCTTGAAATTACCCCACATTCTTCATGATTTTCCTCCAAAGCACTACGAATACCTACCTTTGTTTGATGGAGAACTTGGTGTCGTCACAGCCGAAAAACACATTCAAGGGTTTGAGCATTTTATAGATTTGTTTGAGATTGACCATGATGATGTTTGTATGAGGGCTTTCTCTCAATCCTTGAAAGGAGATACCAAAGCATGGTTTAAATATTTGAAGCCACAGACAATTACTTCATGGGAAGAATTGAAGAGTGTTTTTTCGAAGTTCTGGGGTAAGAAGAAATCTCTAGACCTACATCTTACAGAATTCTACTCCTTGAAAAGGCAAAGCAATGAAACCATTTCCACATTCAGTAGAAGGTTTTCCATTATTTATTATGATCTGCCCAAAGAAATTCAACCCACTGAAGCTACTGCCATGTTGCAGTATGTCACTACTCTTCACCCAGATTTATCTTTCCTCTTGATGGAAAGAAGACCTGAGACCTTACAACAAATGTTCAATGATGCTCAGGAGATTCAACACAATATCCTAGCATGTGAACAGATTCAAAGTAAGGAGTTGGGTGTTCCAAGACATGAAAATGAATATGAGCAGAGAACATTAGACTGGAATCTTGAGCCTAAAATTGATGATATCATAGGTCCTCTTGAAGTTTTGAATGTAAATGATTTTGCGAAAGATTATATCCCACTTATTGAAAGAGAAGGTACTTGTGTGGTTTCTGATCCACCCCATGACAAGCATGGAGCTGATTGTTTCATATATTAATTTGTAGATAGTCAAGAAGATGAGTTGGCAAATCAATCTGTTGAGGAACAGGTTGACGTCCCAAGTTTCTTCTTGTTAGAAAATATTGCAGATGTTGTTGATTTGTCTATATACGATGAATATGATGATGATTATAATAATGACCTCACAAAACAACCAACTACATTTCCTCCATCAGAAAATGTTCTTTTTCAGCAGTATAATGAGAGCAATCAGTTTACATATCACAGTTACAGAGAAGAAAGTATTGAATCAGTTGAAGGGAATTCTTTACCTTTACGCTTTTCTTCATTTAAATTTTTGAAAGAAAATTCTAAGATCATCATCGAAGCAATGGAATGTGTGTTGATGTCAAATCACACCGGTTCACTGGAGCAAATTGACAAGAAATTGCAGCCATTGGTCGAAGAAGAACCTGAAAATGAGTGTGTTCAGCAATCCAAAGAAATTGAAAATTGTGCATATGACAACAGTGAAGAAAATGAAGAAGGTTTTGAATCAGGAGAAGGAATCTTGCCACTATGTTTTTCTTCTTTCAAAACGCTGAAGAAAAATATTTATAATGTTTCAAATCAGAAACCCTCCAAACAGGATGTTGAATATTCAGGATGTTGTGGACTGACAAATGAAAACCATCTTCCATTATGTTTTCATTCTTTTGAATTGTTGAAAGCAAATCATGAGATAACAGAGGAAGCAGGAAAGTCTGACTGCAATAGCACTGCTTTACATGAGCAAATTGTTGTCAGTGAGGAAGATCAACAACCTTCACATGCATTTAATGATCATGTGGCTGATTACATGGAAGATTATTTCAGTTCAGATTTGTAGCCTGTGCTCAACTACCAGCTTGAAAATGAAGATGAAGCTGATCAAGAAATTGTTATTAAAGGTCATTGTCCTTCTCCTGAGCTTAATATAGATATACTGCAAGATTTCCAGCAACAAAGTGTTTCAAAATTTTCTTTCTTCCTCTATGAATGATGTGGTCGTTCAATTTCTAAATGGCCTAGACATGGATGAAGATTATGAAATTGCATTCATGGAAACTTAAAGCAGTGAACAAACAACTGGCATAGAGTTTTAGGAAAGCAACGAAATAGCATATGCCACTTTTCAATCAGAAATACAGAAAGACAGTGAAGAGGTAGTTGTTCTATTTGATCCCTTTGAAAATCATGGTTTTGAAAATGCATCCATAAGAACTCCATACTGTGAAATAGTTCATGCTGTTAGTTTTTCACAATTGCAAGGAGATTACAAACTGGAACTCATTCCCATTCATTCATTTGAAAGGCAAAATGACATTACTCAAGCAAATTTCCAGAAGGTTAATAAAACCAAACCAAAAGTGTTTGATAAACAAGAGGATAGCCTTGATACACATAATATGGCTATCATGTTTGAAGATGTTCAAGAATGTATGAATGTTTTTGTTGAGATGCATGGAAAAGTAGACAAACCTATTACTGCCATTTCATTTGAAAATGTCCTTAGGATTAAAGAAGTTGAGCAAGAACAACAAACACTTGTGAAGGAAGCTTGTCCTTCTGTTTTGGTTCATCAAGAAGAAATGTTCTCTTGTATGTTTTATGACCCTGTGGCATGCTATATGGAGAATTTTAAAAATCAAAGTTTACAGCTTATGATGGATTGTAAGCTTAGAAATGAAGACGATGGACAATCAACGTCAGTATTAGATATGGATGGTTTCAAAAGAATGATTTCTTTTCAGCCACTGCTGTCATCTAATCCAGAAGGTTGTTATTCCCAGCAGTCTCAACAGAATTTTCAGCCTCTTGCTAGAAATCAAAAGGGTAAATCGCATGAAAACCAGAATGCAGTGGAAGAAGTGAAACATCGTTTTGGTCCTATGCATATGTTGGAAGATCCATTTGTATTTTTGCTATAAACAATAAACAGTCCCAATATTGTTGAAATTCTAAAATTCAAATTCATATATAACTTCCCAAATGAGTTGTTGGTGAATAGATTTTGGAACAAGCATGTGCAAAGAAAACAAGCAGTGGGTAAAATGTTGGCATGGCTGCATTGGCATTTTAATTTCACTTGATTGGTAGTTTATTTCAACAGTTAGGGTAGGTGGGTGTGACTAAGCTTGATGATCAAGCATTTTAAAGTCTAGATTCCCAAATAAAGTATTCAGTTAGATTTTAGCAGTATATCCAGCATTCAGTCTCCAGGTCAGAGCACGGCACACACTTGTTGTGAAAGAAGCCCCAATGGATAAGGCACAGGGTCTACTGTTCTTTGCTACCTCATAGGGAGAAGCCCCAATGGATAAGGCACAGGGTCTACGGTTCCTTGTATATGACATGTATCACAAGCTATCGTAGTGTTAACATTAAGCTTTGTGTATCATGGTGAGGGATAGCAAATCCCATGCTTTTGTAACAAAGTAATGGTGTAGGTTAGTGGTAAGGGAGTCAAAGTCATGTCACTCATGTCAGCTCCCTCTCATGTTCATTTGATATTATCCCCGATATCATTTTGCTATCATTCATTGGCTCATTTCTTCATCGATTATTTTGTTGCTCATTGTGGTTTGAAGCTTCAAGTCTATAATTCTAGACAACAAGGTTCATTTCATAGTTTCTATTTCATGGCAGTCACACAGTATTCATATGTGTATTGTTTGTCTATATGGCTTGTCTGTGTTCATTTCAAAACAAATGTATGTATGTGTCGCTTGAGCACACTTAGGCACTAGCACCATCTACACGATTACTTACTTGGACACTCATGCCTATCTAAGTGATCCATGTGATTGTGTGATTATCGTTACACTTCTACCCTTGCTCTATGTTTTTTTTCTCATGGATGTACAATTTGCATTGTCATTGAGTGTTCTTTTGAGTGATTTTGAGACTTCCATAATTCTATGTTAAGCATCCTTGTTGTTTTTTCCTTTCAAATATTTGAGTATCTATGTGCTTTATGGATGGTGTTTTACACATCTTGTTTAGTAGTCATCGGTGTGCTTAATAGTTTTGTGTTACACTTACATAGCTCACATTTACAACTTCTAAAGTCCATCTCCGCACGTGTGTTATTCCTGTGGGGTTGCTTTCATTACCTCAACAGCCCACATTTGTGGTAGGAATAGGATTTCTTTTTGTGCCTATGTGTGTAGCCTTCACCCTATGTATCATTGTATTGTGAGTCGTGTTCTACACTAGCACCTAATATTTTGTTGTCATACCTTATGTATGAAGCCTTCATTGGAATAAAAGTGTTATGCTTAATCTACCTTCATCTTCCCTAGTGTTTTTGATGGAATCATCTTATGACAACAATATATGTGTGTACCATAGATGACCTTGTTGATGGAATCATAGCCTTAATTACAATCATTGACCACACAAGAATATTGTTTAGTTATTACATACATGTAGCACTTGGACTATGTTATCACTATAAAAATTTGCATATGGAGTCCCAGCCTCGAGACTTAGCAGGAGGCTAAGTCAGTATGGAAGAGCGATACACTAGCACTCGAGGCCACATCTAGCGGATGGGGCTAAATATAGCGGAAAGGTGAAGTTGGCGGGACTCGACGGGTCGTAGATCGTGGACGTCGCAGATCAACGGTCGTGGAGTAGATCGGGCCGAAAACTAGCACGGGGGATAATCTCTTGAAAGCGGGCCGATGAGAATACCATGGTTTCTTTTCGAAGCTATGTGGCGCTTTCAGATGTATATCAAGGGGAAAGTGGTTTAACCCGAAACCACCCAATCCCATCCCGATGCCACGTGTCAAAATATCATAAAAGAGTGTCACATCCGAGGATCACATGTGGAAAGGAAAGATTGACGGCCAGTCAAATCACCTCAAGACACTTGTTTGGGTACTTTCCATCCGTGCGATGCCAGGTGAGTGCCGCGAAAAAACTGATTTGAAAGATCATCATTTGAATTCAATAGCCGAGCATGATAGGTCGTTGTCCTTGCAAGTACTTTCGTCAGTAACCTATGATTGGCACTCAATGACGATTGTCATTCAAAACATGGATGACATTACTCTGTTTTGGGCGATTAACGTTTCATTCCTGAACGAGGTATTCACAAACCGAATCATCCTTCTAATTCCTGTACAACTAAAGAAGATAAGCTCGTGCTTTCTGAAAAACCAGAGAAAATGGATAAGACAAACCAAGCGGCCTCCAGTGAACCGGGATATCGAAATATAATCTGACAAAATTATCAATGAAGAAGAAAGAAAAGTTGGTTGCACAAATATTGGCAACAAAATTTCACACAGAACCTGCAGATGAACCAGGGTCAGATGAAGGAATTAGACTAAATCCTATCATGAAGGATTTAATTATCAATGGATACGCAAACGAATTTCCCATGCAAGATAGCAAGGGTAAAAGGAGCAAGCAACGAAAGACAAAGGTTAAAGTTGAAGTGGTTGAAAGCGTCAGAGAAAACCAGCCTGCTTGGCTCGACACTTTAAAGGAAGAAATTGCTAATCTGAAATAGATTTCAAGTTAAATTAAGTATGTTTCAGAGAATTTTATATTGATACAGACAAGTGGCATTCAGGGAAAAGAATCTCAAATACGTCAGTTTTGGTTTATAGCGACCCCTAGAAAATAGGAGTCCATTTGTTGTACGTTACTCCTTTATAATTGATGACTATTTTTGGAATTTTGGGGAAGATGATTCGTTTTGAATCCCGGATGTAATTTATCTATATATACTATTACAAAGATAAAAAAAAAGGGTTGGACTTACCGGAGAGGGGCCTGCCCTCGTAGTAAGAGGACTTTGTAAACTCTCTGGAGTTGAATTGATTATATATATGCAAAAGCTTTTGAATTCTCTATGAAAATATTCTAATGGTGGTGATATGAGTTTTGTATTATTTCATAGTATGTGTTTCTTGTTTTCCTAAATTCCATTTGCATTTTCTTCTATTTGAATTGGAGAATCAAAGGCCCAGAATTCATTTTGTGATGCTCTCGGCTTAAGCAATTTAAACTGTGTAATTTTC
>ML782568.1:724029-753616 GCA_009831015.1 Picea engelmannii | reverse complement strand
CCCTATGTATGAAGCCTTCATCGGAATAAAAGTGTTATGCTCAATCTACCTTCATCTTCCCTAGTGTTGTTGATTGAGTTTATTTGATGGAAGCATCTTATGACAACAATATATGTGTGTACCATAGATGACCTTGTTGATGGAATCATGTCTTAATTACAATCATTTACCACACAAGAATATTGTTTAGCTATTACATGCATGTAGCACTTGGACTGAACGAGGCTATGAGTTTGCCAGCCCCTGAGCTTTTTCAAACCTAATAGTTGTTTGGATATATGTCTATAGCCATAAGCATGCCTTTGTTTTGTTTGTTTGTCTAGTATTGTATTATGAATCTATCTATTCCATTGTGATCCTATTTATTAAACATTAAGACAAACATTGTTGAGTCCTCGCTTGACTCCCTAGTTCAAAATATTCCCCCATTTCCTCAATGCATTGCATGCATGGCTCCATTATATGGCAAAGCATCACTTCAAAATCAAGTTTTCAATCAATGGATACTATAAGTTGTTGCACATGTCATTTTTGAAAGCCCTTCCTTTTGTTTGTTAGAGTCGTGAAATAGCATTTACCATACCAACACAAGTTTGAACTTCACACAACTCTATTTTAGAATGCATAATAAATTTTAGCCGATTCTGAGAGGTTAAGGGGAAAGGGGGCTTGGAACCTATGACAAGTTCCAAAGACTCACAAACAGATGGTACGGTGAGTAGAGAGAATCATGTGCACAACTCTAAGCAACAGAGAAGTTGGGAAATTTTCTCTAATAAAAATAGAAAACTTGCCCAAGAAATAAATGGTTACCCTGGAGCAGAGAAGACCCATATCCAGACTGGAGCAATAGAGGGTCGCAACTTGGTACTTACTGGAAAGAAATCGACACTGGAAGGGGAGGTCGTCGGGGGACTTCGTAGCAGAGAAGGGGCTCCCTTGTACAAAGGAAAACCAATTGGGAAGGTACTTGGTAAACTTGTGGAGATCATGAGCTTTGTTCTACACGAACACCTAATATTTTGTTGTCATACCCCATGTATGAATCCTTCATCGAAGTAAAAGTGTTATGCTCAATCTACCTTCATCTTCCCTAGTGTTGTTGATTGAGTTTATTTGATGGAAGCATCTTATGACAACAATATATGTGTGTACCATAGATGACCTTGTTGATGGAATCGTGCCTTAATTACAATCACTGACCACACCAGAATATTATTTAGCTATTGCATGCATGGAGCACTTGGACTAAACGGGGCTATGAGTTTGCCAGCCCCAAAGCTTTTTCAAACCCAATAGTTGCTTGGATATATGCCTATATTCATAATCCTGCCTTTATTTTGTTTGTTTGTCTAGTATTGTATTATGAATCTATCTATTCCATTATGATCATATTTATTAAACATTAAGACAAACATTGTTGAGTCCTTGCTTGACTTCATAGTTCAAAATATTCCCCCATTTCCTCAATGTATTGCATGCATGCCTCCATTATATGGCAAAGCATAACTTCAAAATCAACTTTTCAATCAATGGTTGTTATTACTTGTTGCACATGTCATTTTTTAAAGTCCTTCCTTTTGTTTGTTAGAGTTGTGAAATGGCATTTATCATACCAACACAAGTTTGAACTTCACGCAATACTATTTTAGAATGCAAAAAATGTTTATCCAATTTTGAGAGGTCGAGGGAAAGGGGGCTTGGAACCTGTGACGGGTTCCAAAGACTCACAAATAGATGGTGTCGTGAGTGGAGAGAATCATGTGCACAGCTTCGAGCAACAGAGAAGTTGGGCAATTTTCTCTAAGAAAAATGGAAAACTTGCCCAAGAAATAAATGGTTACCCTGGAGCAGAGAAGACCCATATCTAGACTAGTGAAATAGAGGGTCACGACTTGGTAATTATTGGAAAGAAACCCACACTAGAAGGGGAGGTCGTTGGAGGATTGTGTAGCAGAGAAGGGGCTCCCTTATGCAGAGGAAATCCAATTGGGAAGGTACTTGATAAACTCATGGAGGACCTGAGCTCGGTAGGAAGAGGGAAAATTTTGTTGTTTCCAATGGAGTGAAGGAGAGTAACCTTCCTTAACCATTTCTTAAGATTGGTAGTCAACTGAGTTAGTCCACTGGTGGTATCATGGCATGGCACAAGGGTGGCATGCTATAGAAAGACATTGTGCAACATAGCCTACGGTTGGGTGGAAAGGCATTTCCACTCAGTCAGTTGGTTGATTAAAAGTATTCACCAAATAGATAAGTGTTTTAGCTTGCCCTGTTCAATGCATGTTTGATGGTAGATACAATTTGTTTGTTGTGTATGTGATAATAGTAGTTAAATGAAAGAATATTGAATTCATGAGTAAAATGGATTAAGTATGACTTTCTTTCACTATTAATCATGATAGACATGAATGAATGAACGAGAAGGGTTAACACTAGTTGTATCCCAGTAAATTTACTAGCCTCCTTGAATGGAAATCTTGCAAGACACAAATCTTCATTTGGGGAAGTGGTACCAGAGCACCTCAAATTTTTTACGGAAGTCTTGTGTGATTTTAGGAACCCCTTCAACTGAGTAATCTCTTGCCTTGAAATGGAAAGTTTGCAGGATGCAAAATCTTCAATGGGATTTTGGAGTAAAGGTGCCTTTAGTCGGCTATAGAGGAGAGGAATGTCTAAGGAAGTCAAGTAGAATTGTTGGTGAATAAGTTTGAAAAGACTCTAGTTTGTTAAGCCTTAGAGCTAGCCTTTAACTTTGATGAAAACCCATATTTGAATCGAAAGGATCGACGACCGTCGATTTCGTGGGGAAAGGAGATCTCAACCATTGGTCGGGAGATGAGGTCACTAGAGTGTCTGAATTGTGAAGTTATAATGGGGATCCAATGGGAGCACTCTGAGTAATCGTGATCCATTGATCTATCAGAGGGAAATCCAATGAGATCTTGGTCGTAGATGCTTGATACCTCACCAGTAATCCTATTGGAAGGCAAATGGTCAGGGAAGTGTAGAAAGGAGGCATAGGAAGGAGTTTGATGACAAGAGAGTCTGATGATGCAAGGACCATAGATCTCTAAGGAGGGACGCCGATTGGATCCAGAAGGATTCAATCCGATGAAAATGACTTAGAAGAAGAAAGGCGTCAGTTAACTATCATGTTGGTATAAGACCCCAAGCAAATTCTGATTGTCTGATGAGGCGTAACGAGGATCGTTAGATCCATTTGAATGGTGTCATCGGAGAGTGTCGATTGAAATGATTCATGAGCACTCAGACTGGTTGCACTTTGATAACTAAAGACCCCGAGTGGATCTGAATCATTGATCTGTGGGTTGGGTGTCTAATACAACCTCAATCGTATATCTGTCAAGGACCCCACATGTTCATGTGACGAATAGGAGAGGAGAAAGGTGATAAGCGTCGAGTAAATCAAGGTAACGATATGATTAGAACCATTAATTTCCACACCCGAGAGTTGTTGAATCTATTGAAACAACCCATCGAAGAGATGTCGCCGGGATGGGAAAACAAGTCGTGTAACTTGCTATTCCGATGAGCAGAGGGTCTGAGTCACTACTGACTATCGATTTGGTTTTGTAGAGTGAACTCCAACCATCCAACCAAGGATGTTTTGGTCCCTAACCCTTGTAGTAAACCCCGGGGGCAATTTCGTTAGAAGTTAGGTGTTGAATGAGTAAGATTTAACATAGCGGATGTTGTGATAAGAGAAGTTCTCAAGTTTAACGTGATGGAGGGAATTTTAGAAGGATCAAACCAAGTTCTTGTTTCAAAAGAGAGGAGAAATCGAACATCCCACTAGCCTAAGGAGATATAGGGGGTCAAGTGTGTTACAAGAACCACCACCTTTTCATTCTAATCAACCTTTGCCAAATATGCCCAATAGAAAAAAAGAGTTCTATTGTGGCGACACAGTAAATACATTAGGACGTGAAGACCGTGCCTTTCAATGGTCTGAGGCATTTAAATGGTATACAACACTCCCTCTTGAAGAAAATAATTCAAACAAGGTCCAAACTTTTGGAATAACATTGGCAGGTTCTATGCCAGAGGTATCATATTTTAAGGAGATCATTCTCTAGTGTGTTGACAACTTTAACAACGAGCATATAATTATTCAGTTGTAGGGGAAGACTCATGTTTCCCTGGAGCCCACAGTATTTAGAAGGATGCTCAGGCTCCCCAAGCCTACTAAAACATGCAAAAATTCAAAAGCAAACACCTTTCTAAAGGCCAACCATGGGGGGGTGAAAATCTTGGACAATTTTCTTTTAAAGCCATTGGACTACTCTAAGAATTCCACCCATATAGAGGTATGTTCTTTTAAATACCATTACAAAGAGTTTTCCTTGTTAATTGCCAAAATTATTGGGCAGTAATCTACAATTACTATCTCGAGATATGTATTGTATGTCTTGCATCTCTCTATCCATGAGAGCATTTTATTTGACTAGGCTAAAAGTATTTCGAGGGAAGTTTCTTTTCATCTTGTAAACTTTCAGAAAAATAAGAAATTCTTCATGAGATCCTACTTGATTTTCACAATAGCATACTACCATATCTTTTAAGACTTGCCTCACACAAGGAGTGTTGATTTTGGCAAAAACCCTGTGCAATTTTGGTATACAACATTATGGAAACACAAAGATCCATATATTTTTTATGGAGTTCAAAATGCTTTCATGTCTACTTTCATGAAGCTAGTCTATGGTCCCAACACATTGAGATTGTCTATTGAAGTTGTTGCCTTTTTGGCAAGGAAGGGGGGTTTTGAAACTTTGGATGATTTCAGTTTCATAAGATTGTATGGCTTCCCAAAGAAATTGTCCTTACTCCCTTTGTATGTGTCAGATAAATTCTTTGTTATTGAAGTTTGTAAACAATAAAATTCCTAGGCACACTTCTTTAACACGAAGAGAAAGAATCAGTTCATTCCATTGCCTTGGAAAATTGGGGAAATCATTGTAAAAAATATTTCCCATCTAGATGAATTTTCTAAGCATTTTGATAATTTAAAACTAAGAGAAGTCCCTAAAATTTCGGGATTTGACCCCAATGATTTGTTTACAGCACATATGTATGTAGTCGACTATGGGTCATCTTTTGTGAAGACTACTCAATTTAAAGAAGGAAGTGGGGATAATCATAACCCCATGGAAGCTATCCCCGACAAAGTTTATGATGATATTGACACCTTGGTTAGCACTAATGAACAACATAAACAAAAGGGTCAAACCATGAGAAGTGGTAACCTTAATCCTAATTCAGCAAATGTGTCCCAGAGGACTTCTTCGACAAAAAACCAAACCCAGGGAAGCAGTCTTGGGAAAAATAATTCTCATTTGGGAAATTCTAGTGATGGAGGGGATGAAAACCCTCCAAAAGAAAACTTTGGGAAAACTTATATTTCCCTTGTAGCACTCAAATGGAAAATAAATGTAACTCAAAATGGAGAGAAGGAAATTCTAGCACCTAAACATGGAGATATGGAAGTGGATGCATAAGAAGAAGAGCCTGATTGGGCTGCACAAACATTGTTGGAAAACAGAGAAATAACACAAGAGTTGGCTTGTCAATGATCTGAAAATGAAAAGGCTCGAGTCTCTTTAAAATTGCAAGTGAAATTTGTATGTGCTTGGGTAATAGGATCAAGTTACTAACACATAAAACTTGATGAGTTTTTACTTAATCATGAGCAACATAAACAGTCATAAACAACTATCAAAGTAAACACATTAACACAACAAAATGATAAAGGAGTTCATCCCTCTCTTGGGATACATCTCCCGGTCCAAATTCCAATGGATCATTTTCATTAATGCTCAAAGTGTCAAAATCAGTGCTTTCCAATGCTTAGAATGAGAAACAGATGGCTTCAATGGCTCCAAAAAGTCCAAAAACGCCTACCTGGGCTCTTCTTGCACATGGTTTGGCCAAAAACTGAGTTGGAATCCCTTCCTGGAAATTTTCCCAATTCTTTGTTGTCTCCGCTCCTCCAAAACGCACCTATGTGAACTGATCCTAGCTTCTGGTCATTTCATGTGCCTAAACCCAACACCCATGCGCATCCCGCAAAATGTGGCAATATGTCGCATCATTAGAGGGATAAGCGCTTAAAAGGGAAGAGGACGTGGTCGCATGGCCTCGATGTGGTCGTGCCCTAGCATCAAATATGGATTCGTTGGCATTTGTTGGAACCCTGTGGGTGGCTTGATCGTTGGATGACACGCATGAAAAGGTCGTATGGTAAGGACCCCGACTCTTTCCCCACCCTGTTGAACGTTGCTGCAAACTTAAATATTTGCGTGAAGGTATAAGGTTAAGAAATATATGGCAGGCGGGCTGGTAGCCCAGTGTTGACGATTTAAATTGTCAACGAAGTTTTGCTGGCAAGTGTTGCTAAGGCCTATTATTATAAAAAAAACTAAATAATACTAGTAGGTGGGACCCCCTTGAACTATTGGAGATCAGATCTGTTAATTTTTTATGTTGTGATGATGTGCGACACGAATTACATGGTTGATGAGATCTTGTTGTTATTGGTTAAAATTTTAGCTTATGAAGTGTTGATTCCTTATGTTACTACAACCTATGCTATTCATTAATGTCGTTGCTATCTGTTCTTATCGCACCTGCACAATAAACATGTTAGTGAAATTACATGAAGGGTAGTTTTGGGAAAGGAAAAAATACTATAACAAGTGCAAAGAAAAGGAATCTAATTATGTGTTTTACTATACTACATGCAAACAATTGGAAGGAAATGAGAAACAATTGCAAAGGGGAAGAATTTCAAGCTATCCTATATACTATATTACATGCATAAAAGACTTAACGATTATCGTTAAATCCTAGCTAGCAAAGTAAACGGTTATGCAATTGTTATTGAGTTATATTGGTTAATACACGTATGGTATGAAATGTTGGTGGCACATTTGGCAAGGCAATAGTGTTAATGGTTATGAGAATTGTTATATGGAACTTGAAATATGGTATGGCATAAGTTAGAAAGGTGGTATGGTCTATTGGTTTTAATGTGGCGATGGTCTCGATACATGGATTGATTGATGGTTAATGAAGACTCGTTGGCATGTACTAATGAGTTAATGCATTGTGGGTGGAGGCGACGTGCATTTACTACACATCACCTTTACTCCTCCTGTTAGCCGCCACCCTAGTCGGGCTATTGTTCGATCTTGTTGTTGTGGTTATGCTTCGAATTTTTGGCAGGGAGGAACCGCTTAACCAACTCTCTTTTTAAGGAATTCGATTACATGTATGTCTTTTTTTGGCCATTCATGACTCTGCTCTGGTTATGAAATGGTTACTGGCTCAGGTGTATTGGTTTGTGTTTTCCTAAGTATTGCAACTCGTAAATTTGTGTTCTTGAAATGAATGGTTCCTCCTGCCATGATATTGAATTCATAGAAGTTATTGGTTGTAATGGGTGGCAACTCTCTGTTATCCTTGTTGGTTTAGTTGGAGGGTTTTTGTTTGGTCTTGGGTGGATAGCTATCTTCACGCTTTTGTCACTAAATCCAGTCTTTGGCTTTTATGGGTTTAATGGTTGAAGGCATTATGTGTCACTGTGTTTTGTTCGCTTGGGCATTGGTTGATTGCACCACTAGGGGTCACGAAATGAGGTTCATGTTCTTCCTCGGCCCTTTCTTCATCTCTCTGATGTGATTGTTTTCTTGAGGAACACGAGGGTTATACCCTGCATGCGTTAAATAACATTGCCAGGCCAGATTAGAGCTTCACCTTCTGTTGTGGCCCCTTGTCATAGATTTGTAACCTATCCACGAATGAGTCTCTCTGTGTATACATTGTTGGCCTCGAGTTTTCACCATTATAAGAGTGGCTTTGCTCTCCCTTTGATGGCCACAAAACAAACCTATCCCTCCAGTCTGAATAATGATAGAGAAGATCATCCTAGCCTGTTGGGTTCACAACTTGGTTAATGTTGGATGGTTGTATTATTGTTGACTTTTTGAGCACATGCTCGCCCAGTTGGTCGTGTGATAGTCATGTTGGTTGGTATATAGTCATTGGCTCTGTTATAATCATGGTAAACCCAACATTACCAATTGCACTTTCAAAGAATGCATTCACCCTCCTTATATTAATAACTAAGTATGGTTTAAAGAAGAGGGCCTTTGCCCCAATTCGAATTGATGCGTGGGTATGCGTGGTTGTCACAACTTGTTAGGTCAATTGATTTTACGAAAATGATGAATTGGTTGGTTGATACACAGTCACTGGTATCTCTGCACTAAGGATTGTTTAGATGGCATTGGTTACAAATGCTTGATGTTTCTCACACATGTCGCTTTTTGTGTATGGTGTTTTCGCACAATGAAATGATGGTCATGGTAACTGTGGTTTTCTTTTGGGGCCGAATGATTATTGAACCCGATGACTATAGAAACTATATCCACTGTATCCGTATGATTGTTCGATTATATAAGCCTGAGTTTGCACAGCATAGTTGGTTACAGTTAGACTAAATCGAAGCAATATCGTATTAGATTGATAGCTCAACTCTATGCGTTGAGTTATTGTTGTGACTATGTGTTTGGTTTTGTAAAATAGAGATGTTGCATCGTGGTGTTTTGGTGGTTGCGCACTGTGTAGTATGGATAGCTTGTTTTTCACACTCAGGGATACCCACAGAGTTTTAAGCATGTTTATTTGTTGCAATCGATCACTTGTTAATGCAGGCATGTTGTCGATGACAGTTGTGTTGGATGGATGGCCCATCTTTTTAAAGTCACATTGAATTGGGCTTGCACAGTGATAGAGCTACACTTGCATGATTGAATTATTTTGCGCATAGCTTGTTTGGAGTGGTGGATGTTGTCCGCCTGTTTAAATGTCAATTCAGGTGTTGCAATTTGATCTTGATTATTGGGTTTACTGCCTCTATATATGTTAACGAATATCATTGTGTTTAAATGATAGGCCCAATTGCAGTGATAGTGTGACTGCATTGTAATTTTGGAAACACGACTTTGAGTATAATTGTTGATTGAAGTAATGTATGGGTATTGGTTGATCTTGATGGGTTACAGAGTGGGAATGGTTATTGTTTGAAAATTGTTATAAAATGCAAAGTATGTAAATGAAAGAAGCATAACCCCTTGGATTGTGGGGAATGCATACTGTCTTGTGATGGAATTGTGTTGGATATTTGTTTATGAACAGTGAGCTAGTTAAATGCACATAAATTGTTATTTGGTCAAATGATTGATGGTTGATGCATCTCTTTTCGCAAAATGTTTTATGGATCACTTAATTAATTTCATGAACAATAATCGTCTTTCTTCCCTTCCATTATTTCATTTTCCGCTAATTACAAACCCCGTCACCTCCCATATTTATTTTTTCTCTCCCTGTTATGAGATTGATTACAGTCAAGAGAGTTTTGGTGTTAAAGCAGAGAAAGTGACAGTGTCTTGTGTGGATTACAATGATGTTTTATTGGGTTGCTTACAGTTGATTGTTGTTGTCATTGAGTAGTAACCGTGTTCTTTTCCCCCTCATGGTATCATGTTTTCTCTCAATACAAATCCCTCACATATCCCATAACCCTTTTCACCCCCTGCTCATTGATAAATGATAAAACAATTTGTATGGATTGGATTGCATGAGTCTAGTACATTGTTGAGCCAAATCTATTTCATATTCTAGGAGTTGTCATGTATGGTTATTTAAAAGACTATTTTCTAATCAATCATGTCTGCAGGAATGAGTTTTTTCAGTCGAGGGAGCCATGGTCGAGGAAACAGAGGTAGAGGTAATTGGAACCGAGGCCCAAGAAGGCCTAGGTTCTCCATAAGTTTTGACATTGATTCACAAGAGCTTGGCCAATTGTTTCATGCCGGATTCTTTAATTGGATTGGGCAGGGAATAGTCCAACCTAGGCCTGCAAGGCCTCCTTTCCAAGCCCCGCAAGCCCTGATATCCCTATACCTCCTCATGTCTCATTACAACCCGAGGTCCTTAGAAATGATGGATGGCAGTAGATTGTCCACCCTATAGTCTCCCAACATCATGGATGGCCCAACTTGTCCTTGCTTGCTCCTTTGCCTGTTAACCCCATTGCCCAAGCTGCCCCTGACCACCCACTAGTGCAATCCTCCCATGCTAGAAAGAGATTGAAAATTGAGGCCCACCATGCCCTTAATAAAGGAAAAGCCACTGCTACCCCTTCCTCACCCTCCAATGGCTCTGACAAATCTATGTCTTCTCGGATGCATTTGAGGGACGATTTTTCCCACGTGACCAGCGAGATTAGGCCTAAAGGCTCTGCATAGCCAAAGGCAAATTCAGGAAAGCCAAGAGGTGACAACAACAATCAAGGAAGGGTTGCATCACAGACTGGGAAATATGGCTTTTGAGTTTTATTTTATCTATTGTTTTATGACATTTGACTTCAAGGATCTTTGGACAACATGTTTTATTTTGGATATATGAGTATTATTTTGAAATAATTTCAAATTTCATAAGCTAAAATTGCCAAAAGTGAATATGTTTATGGGAGGCACGAGGAGGTGTGTTTTTCTTAACTAATGGTCATGTTATGATTATTATTATTGTTATGAACTAAAGGGAGTCATAAGGGGTCCCACCTACTAGTTATTATTTATTTATGACCCTTATTTTAATTATTACTCTTCCCCCTAACTAAAGTTAGTTGAGTATTTTAATTAACTTAACTAATGAATTGGTTCAACTTCTTCAACCAATTCTAATTTGTTAAAAGCAAAAGGAAAGGGAGGAACAAGAGGAGGATAGAAGCAGAAGCAGAAGCATGCTAAGGTTTGCTCTTTGAGTTTATGTTGAGATAGTTCAGTTTTCATTCATTCATATATTTATCACAAGCCTAATCCTCTTTTATGATAGCAGGTTCTTATTGTAGACAACAATATTCAGGGCTGAATGAAATCCTTCAAACACTTTTTTTTCAGAGGTGTTGATCTATCTTTGATAGTTTGTGTAGACTTGTTTGTTTGTGAATTAGTTTTCATGATTGATAAAGGCTATTGTGCAGAGTCGAGTGGGAAACAATCTGTGGCAAGTTGATCTAGCTTTTAGAGTTCAGTTTTGGTTTTCTGTCAGAGGTCCTTTTGTATGTTCCATAGGGGATGTCTAAATTTGACTTTGGTCCAAGATTTATGTATGAGATTTTGTAAAGAAAATGACTCTTTGGTGAATTGGAATGAAATAAAGGATTGCTTTATGTCTCATCTGTCTTGATTATCATCTTGGTGTCTTTACTTATGTTCTTACATTTATTTCAACAACTGTTATATTCATAAAATTACATAAAAAGTGAATTTCCAACAAGCTTTTTGTTGATAAAAGACTAGCCTAAGCACTCGTAATTAATACTTGTGAGTTAGGATGTTATTTTTATTGCATATAAACATAGGGTGATATTCCCGTCTACTTTGCTTTATCCAAGTAAAGTCTGAAACTGCTTGAGTAAGATCATTTCATATCTTTTCCTCAACATTTATTTGGCGACCATACTGGGGAGATCCTTGATATCTCTCTGGTTAATTTTTATATCCAGTTTTTCATCGATACATCTTTCTTTTCTGAAATTGATTCTTTGACTGTTTTACTATTAATGACTATTATTGTTGCAAGGTAGCCCAATCTTGAGCCTGGTCTCCAAGACCAGACCAACATTGCTTTGAACTTGTTTCATACTATTTTAGACACCGCCAGGACCCGTGTTGAGCTTAACTGTTCTTGGGAAGCAATTGAACGAAATATTAGTGTTCAAGAACAATTGGAAGCTAGACAAAGACAACCTAGAATTCAACAATAACCTTTTGTTTCTTCAGTTTTGGCCTTTCTTTCATGTCCTCAGATTCTCGTGCTTCTAGAAGAAGAAGAGGCTTGTCACTTGAAATCAATCCTATCGTTGAAATAGGAAGAAGAAACGTAGTGTTATCTATCCAACAAAGTGCTCTAAGCAGAACTTTATCTGATTCATCCAGTTCGTCTTTCTTTCCCTCATCTATCATCCACAAGATGGCATCTAGTGGTGGCTCTGGTGGCACGGGAAGTGCTCCATCTTCCCAATCTTCATCATCATCAGCGATTGGTAGCTTATACAACCACCATATCCCTGTCCAATATACTACTAACCCCACCAAAGTCATTAAAAAGTATGGGCTTTTTCAGTTTGAAGAAGATGCCACAACCACACCGTGGCATGTGTCCTCTCCTCTTAACCTCGCACCTGCTACTTGCCCACTTCCAAAGTTTAAAGAGCATTTGCCTAAGTTTTCAGGAAATAACACTGTCAATACCAATGAACACCTGGTGGTATTTTCT
Source organism: Picea engelmannii (assembly GCA_009831015.1). NCBI lineage: Eukaryota > Viridiplantae > Streptophyta > Pinopsida > Pinales > Pinaceae > Picea > Picea engelmannii. The sequence goes on along the minus strand of ML782568.1, from coordinate 741,247 downwards.
AATGCTTGTCATAATATAGGGGCCAACGACAACGATACTTGCATGCACCTATTTGTCAATTCGTTGGAAGGAAAGGTTGCGGCCGATTTCTTTGACCTTCCTGCTAAGATTTTGTCTACTTGGGAGGAGTTGATTTATTGGTTCCAATCCACTTATAGGCAATCTAAAGCCCCACCGAGAAGTTAAGGGAATACAATAATGTCACTTATAAATATGGTGAGACCATCAAATCTTTCAACTTGTGTTTCACCAAGTTATACAATCAAATCCCCAAACTTATCCAATCCCAGAACCAAGCCACTTTCATGCATTACTACAATGCATTGCCTTCTCCCTACCGTCATAGGCTCGAGGAAAAAGTCGTTGATAATCTCGGTTCCACTCTACATACTTGCTTAGAGTATGAAGAACAACTTGAAAGAATTGGTCTTCCCCAGGGAGAATCAGTTAGACAGACAGCCATGTCCGCTCTCTTACAACTAGTACAAGATATGAACAATCATATGATAGAATTTGAGCGGAAGGGTATTGTCTCCCCTCTCACCCCTGGAGCTTCATTATCTTCTACACCCCCCTTTAGAAATCCAGTTGAAAACAATTTTCAGCCTAAGGCTATCCTGCCTCGGAGTTGGTGTAACTTTTGCGAGGAGCACCACGAAGAAACCACATGTGAGGTAAAGAAGAGTGCCAGAGATAATATCTTTGGTAAGATACCAAAAGCTACTATCGTTGTCCTAGACTTTGCGGAGCCAGAGGATGCCATGGTTATTAATACTAGGAACAAAGCCTATGCTCCCAAGGGTATATTTGACCCTCCTCGTAGTTCTTCTAGCTCGAGCTCATCCTCAACCGCTGCTACGCCCCAGGTTCCTAAAATTCCTGGGAGTCAAAGAATCACTCCCCCTCTTCCCTCTTCTAAATACAATATCTTGAATCAATTGGCCAACATCAAAGCATATGCAACCCTCCTAGACATGGTTGTTGTCCCTAAACAATAGATGCATCTAAAACAATTCATGGAAGGAAAAGCTTCCGTTGTAGCCAATATTTCCGAAGAGATAGATGAAGAGGATTCTTCTGTAAATAAAGTAGGTGTACATAACTTTAGATACACGGTAAAAAACCCCCCTTTTTATATTTTTGTAAAGATCATGGATAAGATTACCCATTATTGCCTCATTGATGGTGGTTCAGGCCCACGTGTCATGTTGAAGATTATTATGGAAGATCTAGGCTTGTCTTGTACAAACGAAAATGCTAGAAGCATGCTCTCCTATAATAGTCTCTAACAAACAACCATAGGCGAGATTAAGGATGTAACCTTGGTTTTATGCGCTCATCCTGAGATAAGGACAACCCTCAACATTTAGATGATTGATATGCCTATAAGCAATTACTCAATTATCTTGGGGAGAGATTGGAACGCCCTAACAGGTGGATACCTCTCACTCGACAGGACACATTTATCCATTCCTTGGAATGGTAAGAACATTATAGTCCTTAGAGAAGGAAGAATTTCACCCTACATAGAGAATGTTCCACAATCTAGCGTAAACTATGTCGAAGAAGACCTAGGAGTGTATTCCATCTTTGCTGAAGAGGATAATATTCTTTTGGAAAGAATTGATTTAGATGATGATTTATGTCATATGCCCTTTGATGGTTCACACTCTAACGAAGGTAACAACGCTAATCTTGGTTTCCCCTGTAGGAAAAATTCATAATCTGTCATACAGGTTGGAGTTTGCTTGTACAAACAATGCCACTGAATTCAAAGCTCTATTATTAGGCATTGAGAACGCCCTTAATCTTGGTTGTGATCACCTTTCAGTTTTCGAAAATTCTGAGCTTGTTGTGAACCTGATACATAAGATATGGCCTCCTAGCAACAAGCTGATGGAACAATACTCCCAAATTGTTTGGGCACTTTTCTCGAACCATGTATCTTTCAACATCACTCATGTTAAGAAGGAGTTGAATTCAACAACTCTTGCCTCACATGCCTGATTGTGCTTTTCAATCCCTACATTGTCCATACATTCCTGAAAAGGAAGGATCTTGAGAGGCCATTCCTAGCGATGAGAGCATTTGTGTTGTCATCCAAGATGAACCTCTTGAGCCCGAGGAGATTATATACACAAAAAATAATGAGATTCCTGAGGGCTTGACTCCTCTAGGGAGTTTTTTTTCATTGAGTGTTGTAGGCAACAAAGAAAAACTGAAAGAAGAGGAGTTACAAAAGAAGGTGGTTGAAAACACCCTCTTGAACATTAGGACACCTTAATCTTCAACAGATGATAAAATAAATGTCCAATGTTCTGTTAGAAAAGAGATGGGGTCCACCGGGCTACTTGGTGAATCTCAAAGAGTTTTTGCTTGGTCTTATGAGGATCTTCGTGGTTTTGATCCTGGTCTTGTTCATCATACTATGAAACTAGCTGGGCAAAAACAAGAACTTGTTAATTCTACACTGAAAGCACCCTTTCGAAGGGAGTTGAGGGATTTCTTCAGGGATGGAATGTTCTTTTTAGTCCACCCTGAGGGGGTTTCAAATTGGGGACTGTCCTCGAAGACCATTGATAATATTAGAACCTGTGTTAGTCTTCGAACTTTCAGGCAAGCGATTACAAGAAATCCCTTTCCCCCTCTCAATATGGGGATTTTTTGCAACAGGTTGTAGAGTCATAGTCTGGGCCCTTACTTGACAATTTGTTGGGTTATAAAAGAATCAAAGTAAAAGGGGAAAATGTTCACAAAACTACTTTTATTACTAATTGCAATACTATGCCTTACAAATGCTTGCCTTCTGGATTTTTGGATGCAAGTACCGCCTTTGAAAGGCCTATACACACAACCTTCAATGAATTGGACAGTCTCCATGCTTATCTTGACGATTTAATCGTGTGCGTTAAGGGGCGGATGATTACATCATAATTCCAAGTGTTGGGTCATTCCCATATCACTTTTGTCTTCAACAGTAACTTAGACATTTTAAAGGAATTACAGAGACAATTGCTTTCCTACAACACTAATGGTCCTCGCTTGAAGTATTGCGAGGGACCAGCGTGAAAGGTTCTAATGCTGATTGGATTTTCTGTATACTAGTAGCCTAGCTATGCTTTCAATTTTTGTGCTTCTTTTCTACGGTTATAGTACCTTGATCTCTGCCTTCTAAGTTAAGTTTTCTTTCCTTGCTATTTTCAATTGAGTCTTTTACTGCTACTGTTTTAATTTCTGCATTTTTACTTCTGTTACGATTTTTTCCTTTATCATCTTTTAGTGTTTGGTCAAGATAAAATGTTGGATCAATTCTGCCACAGTGACACTCCTGCAAAGCATTGTTAGCCGATAACAATCAATCTTACACAACTGTTATGATGTCTCCTCTGAAGGGCCCTTGAAATTGTTACATATTTCCACTATTGTCTTACAAGGAATTGGTTATTTCCCGCTTCTTCTTGCCATTTCTTCATCCATTGAGATCTTAAGAGCAAGTCTATAAGTTTTTCTCCTTGAAAGTTAAGAGCATATTCCAGTTGAATGATTATGCATACAGTGGTAAAAACCCCTCATACTTAACACTTCTCATCAATTATTCCCAAATTCCCAGTCATCTTTCCATCAAATCCGCTCACTTCCCCCTGTTGCATAATTATTTTCGTTATGTCTTCTAAAATTACTGCTCTTGGTCTCTGAAACCATGAGTTATGAGTTCTAAATCTGTTGGAAACAAATTTTCCTGTGGAGTCGTCAGTTTGTTGATGATTTAAATTGTCAACGAAGTTTTGCCCACAAAGTGTTGCAAAGGCCTATTATTATAAAAAAAAACTAAGTAATACTAGTAGGTGGGACCCCTTTGAACTATTGGAGATCAAATCTGTTCATTTTTTATGTTGTAATGATGTGCGACACGACTTACATGGTTGATGAGATCTTGTTGTTATTGGTTATAATTTGAGCTTATGAAGTGTTGATTCCTTATGTTACTACGACCTATGTTATTCGTTAATGTCGTTGCTATTTGTTCTTATTGCACCTGCACATCAAACATGTTAGTGAAATTACATGAAGGGCAGTTTTGGGAAAGGAAAAAATACTATAACAAGTGCAAAGAAAAGGAATCTAATTTTGCGTTTTACTATACTACATGCAAACAATTGGAAGGAAATGAGAAACAATTTCAAAGGGGAAGAATTTCAAGCTATCCTATATACTATATTACATGCATAAAAGACTTAACGATTATTGTTAAATCCTAGCTAGCAAAGTAAATGGTTATGCAATTGTTATTGAGTTCTATTGGTTAATATGCATATGGTATGAAATGTTGGTGGTGCATTTGGCAAGGCAATAGTGCTAATGGTTATGAGAATTTTTATATGGAACTTGAAATATGTTATGGCATAAGTTAGAAAGGTGGTATGGTCTATTGGTTTTAATGTGGCGATGGCCTCGATACATGGATTGATTGATGGTTAATGAAGACTCATTGGCATGTACTAATGAGTTAATGCATTGTGGGTGGAGGCGACGTGCATTTACTGCACGTCACCTTTACTCCTCCTGTTAACTGCCACCCTAGTCAGGCTATTGTTCGATCTTGTTGTTGTGGTTATGCTTCAAATTTTTGGCAGGGAGGAACCGCTCGACCAACTCTCGTTTTAAGGAATTCGATTACAGGTATGTCTTTTTTTGGCCATTCGTGACTCTACCCTGGTTATGAAATGGTTACTGGCTCAGGTGTATTGGTTTGTGTTTTCTTAAGTATTGCAACTCGTAAATTTGTGTTCTTGAAATGAATGGTTCTTCCTGCCATGATAATGAATTCGTAGAAGTTATTGGTTGTACTGGCTGGTAACTCTCTGTTATCCTTGTTGGTTTAATTGGAGGGTTTTTGTTTGGTCTTGGGTGGATAGCTATCTTCATACTTTTGTCACTAAATCCAATCTTTGGCTTTTATGGGTTTAATGGTTGAACGCATTCTGCATCACTGTGTTTTGCTCGCTTGGGCATTGGTTGATTGCACCACTAGGGGTCACGAAATGAGGTTCATGTTCTGCCTAGGCCCTGTCTTCATCTCTGTGCTGTGATTGTTTGCTCGAGGAACACAAGGGTTATACCCTGCGTGCGTTAAATAATATTTCCAGCCCAGATTAGAGCTTCACCTTATGTTGTGGCCCCTTTTCATGGATTTGTTACATGTCCACGAATGAGTCTCTCTGTGTATACACCGTTGGCCTTGGGTTTTCACCATTATAAGAGTGGCTCTGCTCTCCCTATGTTGGCTATGGAACAAAACTAGCCATCCAATATGAAGAATGATAGAGAAGACCATCCTAGCCTGTTGGGTTCACGACTTGGTTATTGTTGGATGATTGTATTATTGTCGACTTTTTGAGCACAGGCTCGCCCAATTGGTCGTGTGACAATTGTGTTGGTTGGTATATAGTCACTGGCTCTGTTATAACAATGGTAAACCCAACATTACCAATTGCACTTTCAAAGAACACAATCACCCTCCTTATGTTAATAACTCAGTATGGTTTAAAGAAGAGGGCCTCGGCCCCAATTCAAATTGATGCGTGGGTATGCGTGGTTGTCACAACTTGTTAGGTAAATTGATTTTACGATAGTGATGAATTGGTTGGTTGATACACAGTCACTGGTATCTCTGCACTAAGGATTGTTTAGATGGCATTGGTTACAAATGCTTGATGTTGCTCACACATGTCGCTTTTGTGTATGGTGTTTTCACACAACGAAATGATGGTCATGGTAATTGTGGTTTTCTTTTGGGGCCGAATGATTATTGAACTGGATGACTATAGAAACTATATCCACTGTATTCGTATGATTGTCCGATTATATAAGCCCGAGTTTGCACAACATAGTTGGTTACAGTTGGACTAAATCGAAGCAATATCATATTAGATTGATAGCTCAACCCGATGCGTTGAGTTATTGTTGTGACTGTGTGTTTGGTTTTGTAAAATAGAGATGTTGTATCATGGTGTTTTGGTGGCTGTGCAATGTGTGTAGTATGGATATCTTGTTTTTCACACTCAGGGATAGCCATAGAGTTTTAAGCACGTTTATTTGTTGCAATCGATCACTTGTTAAAGCATGCACATTGTTGATGACAGTCGTGTTGGATGGATGGCCCATATTTTTAAAGTCACATTGAATTGGTCTTGCACAGTGACAGAGCTACACTTGCATGATTGAATTATTCTGTGCATAGCTTGTTTGGAGTGGTGGATGTTGTCTGTCTGTTTAAATGTCAATTCAGGTGTTGCAATTTGATCTTGATTATTGGGTTTACTGCCTCTATATATGTTAATGAATATCATTGCGTTTAAATGATAGGCCCGATTGCAGTGATAGTGAGTCTGCATTGTAATTTTGGAAACACGACTTTGAGTATAATTGTTGATTGAAGTAATGTATGGGTAGTGGTTTATCTTGATGGGTTACAAAGTGGGAATGGTTACTGTTCGAAAATTGTTATAAAATGCAAAGTATGTAAATGAAAAAAACATAACCCCTTACAGATTGTGAGGAATGCATACTGTCTTGTGATGGCACTGTGTTGGATATTTGATTATGAACAATGAACTAGTTAAATGCACATAAATTGTTATTTGGTCAAATGATTGATGGTTGATGCATCTCTTTTCGCATAATGTTTTATGGATCACTTAATTAATTTCATGAACAGTGATCATCTTTCTTCCCTTCCATTATTTCATTTTTCGCTAATTACAAGCCCCGTCACCTCCCATATTCATTTTTTCACTCCTTGTTTTGAGATTGATTACAGTCAAGAGAGTTTTCGTGTTAAAGCAGAGAAAGTGACAGTGTCTTGCGTGGATTACAATGATGTTTTATTGGGTTGCTTACAGTTGATTGTTGTTGTCATTGAGAAGTAACCGTGTTCTTTTCCCCCTCATGGTACCATGTTTTCGCTCAATACAAATCCCTCGCATATCCCAGAACCCTTTTCACCCCCTGCTCATTGATAAACGGTAAAACAATTTGTATGGATTGGATGGCATGAGTCCGGTACATTGTTGAGCCAAATCTATTTCATATTTTTAAGAGTTGTCATGTATGGTTATTTAAAAGACTATTTGGTAATCAATCACACCTACAGTAATGAGTTTTTTCAGTCGAGGGAGCCATGGTCGAGGAAACATAGGTAGAGGTAATTGGAACTGAGGCCCAAGAAGGCTCAGGTTCTCCATACATTTTGACGTTGATTCACAGGAGCTTTGCCAATTATTTCATGCCAGATTCTTCAATTGGATTGGGAAGGGAATAGTCTAGCCTAGGCCTGCAAGGCCTCCTTTCCAAGCCCCGCAAGCCCCCGATATCCCTGTACCTCCTCATGTCTCATTACAACCCGAGGTCCCTGGAAATGATGGATGGCAGGAGATTGTCAACCTGACAGTCTCCAAACATCATGGCTGGCCCAACTTGTCCTTGCTTTCTCCTCCGCCTGTTAACCCCTTTTCCCAAGATGTCCCTGACCACTCGCCAGTGCAATCCTCCCATGCTAGCAAGAGATTGAAAACTGAGGCCCACCATGCCCTTGATAAAGGAAAAGCCATTGATGACCCTTCCTCACCCTCCAATGGCTCTGACAAATCCGTGTCTTCTCAGATGCATTTGAGGGACGATTGTTCCCATGTGATCAGTGAGATTAGGCCTAAAGGCTCTACACAACCAAAGGAAAATTCAGGAAAGTCAAGAGGTGACTACAACAATCAAGGAAGGGTTGCATCACAGACTAGGAAATATGGCTTTTGAGTTTTATTTTATCTATTATTTTATGACAGTTGACTTCAAGGATCTTTGGACAACATGTTTTATTTTGGATATATGAGTATTATTTTGAAATAATTTCAAATGTCATAAGCTAAATTTGCCAAAATTTATTATGTTGATGGGAGGCACAAGGAGGTGTGTTTTGCTTAACTAATGGTTATGTTATGATTATTATTAATGTTATGAACTAAAGGGAGTCACAAGGGGTCCCACCTACTAATTATTATTTATTTATGACCCTTATTTTAATTATTACTCTTCCCCTAACAAAATTTTGTTGAGTGTTTTAATTAACTTAACTAATGAATTGGTTAAACTTTTTCAACCAATTCTAATTTGTTAAAAGCAAAAGGAAAGGGAGGAACAAGAGGAGGATAGAAGCAAAAGCATGCTAAGGTTTGATCTTTGAGTTTATGTTGAGATAGTTCAGTTTTCATTCATTCATATATTCATCACAAGCCTAATTCTCTTTTATGATAGGAGGCTCTTATTGTAGATAGCAATATTCAAGGTTGAATGAAATCCTTCAGACACTTGTTTTTTAGAGGTGTTGATCTATCTTTTATAGTCCGTGTAGACTTGTCTATTTGTGAATTAGTTTTCATGATTGATAAAGGCTATTGTGCAGAGTTGAGTGAGAAACAATATGTGGCAAGCTGATCCAGCTTTTAGAGTTTAGTTTTGGTTTTCTCTCAGAGGTCCTTTTGTATGTTCCATCGGGGATGTCTAAGTTTGACTTTGGTTCAATATTTTTGTATGAGATTTTGTAAATAAAATGACTCTTTGGTGAATTGGAATGAAATAAAGGATCGATTTATGTCTCATATGTCTTGATTATCATCTTGGTGTCTTTACTTCTGTTCTTACATTTATTTCAACAACTGTTATATTCAGAAAATTACATAAAAAGTAAATTTCCAACAAGCTTTTTGTAAAGACTAGCCTAAGCACTCGTAATTAATACTTATGAGTTAGGATGTTATTTTTGTTGGCTATAAACATAGGGTGATATTCCTGTCTACTTTTCTTTAGCCAAGTAAAGTCTGAAAATGCTTGAGTAAGATCATTTCATATCTTTTCCTCAACACCCAGCATGTGCCAACACCTTGCCACTTGTCTCGGAGGTCATGCGTTCGACCCCTGCGGACTCCAACCCAAAACTTTTATAACATGGATGGGTGCCACGTGGAAGCCCATGTCTGGGCCATGTGGCACCATAATATTTGTCCATGACCATGAAATGTGTCGAACCCGGTTAGGTCCATTTCATGTGCCAATCACCTTCCATGTCAGTACAGTCACCTGGCACATGTCAGTACAATCACCTACCATGTCACCAATACGGTTTTGCCACGTCAGCAGTACGACCCTGCCACGTCAATAATATGGCCCTACAATGTCAGTAGTATGACCCTGACACGTCAACATTGTACGTATTGTACAGTTAGCAAAAGTTTGCTTGTTTGGCAAAGTGGACAAAACACGATATCTCTCGCATACAACGTCCGTTTGAACCTGTTCAAGTTGTGTTGGGATCGTGAGGACGAGGCCTACACACAAATCTTTTTTGAAGTTTCTGAGCACTTTTATTTTTGAGCATATTTTGATCCCATGGATCACTCCTCCCCATTGGGAAGCTTTTGGACCCCCAAAAGACTATTTTTAGTCAATCTGAAGATGAGGGTACAATTCCCTCACCTTTCCAACCTTAATCCATTTGGCTTTGCTTGGATTTGTGCCTTTAAGACCAACTCAAAGGTATTCCACATTCCCTTGTTTTGATGTTCTCATCCTCCTGTCAAGGATTGTATCTTCATGCAATTCAGAAAGATATTCTGGAGAGAAATCATCTATGGAAGGAATATGGACATGCTCTTCTGGATCATCAATTAAAGGAGGCTCATACAATCTCAAATTATCAACATTGACAATTGCATACATTTGCATATAAGGAAGCAAATCCAAACGGAAGGCATTGCTACCAATCTTTTCAAGATTCTTGAAAAGTCCATATCTAATTGGTTTCATTTTTTTACCTTCTCCTTTAAGCCTCTCTTTGCTAATGTAAAGGCAAACTTCATCTCCAACTTGGAAATTGTGATCAACACGATGCTTGTCATGTTTTGTCTTGTACTTGGCTTGGCTCTTTTCCAACTATTCTTGTACCATTTGATGCACCAACTGAATTTGTTCAATGAACTTCTTTGCTCTATAAATGTCATATTGACCATCAATAGCAACATCTTTCCCAAAGATAAAATCTAAAGAAGATTTTGGAAAATAACCAAAACATGCCTCAAATGGAGATGTTTGAGTCGAAGAGTGCTTAGCCCAGTTGTAAGCATGCTGAATGTAGTGTAGATGCTCATCCCAAAGCTTAGGATGTTTGCTACAATAACCATAAAGAAGATGTACTATTGTTCTATTCACCACTTCTGTTTGGCCATTGGTTTATGGATGAAAAATTGTGCTCTTATTTAAGCTTGGTGTCCATGAGTTCCCATAAGCTTGACCAAAAGTTCCCAATAAATCGAGAATCTCGATCAGAAATAATGGATTTGGGCAACCCAAAATGTACCCAAACATGTTGAAAGAACATTTGTGTCATTTTTTCAGTTGTAACATGCTTCTTACAAGGCATCAAAATACACATTTTTCTTAAATGGTCAACTGCAACATAAAGATAATCATGATTCTTTTTAGACATAGGTAGACCTCCTACAAAGTCCATGGAAATGCTTTCCCAAGGACGAGAAGGAACCGAAAGTGGAGTATACAAACCCAACTTCCAATTGCTAGGCTTACTTGTAGCACATAAAGAACATCCTCTTACATATCTTGAAACACTTTCATTCATTTTAGGCCAATAGAAATACCTTTGAAAATTAGCCATTGTCTTGCCTACACGAAAGTGGCCAACAATAAGAGAAGAATGAGCTTCCCTTATGATGTTGACTCTTTCACCTTGTGGAATACATAACTTGCCAAGATGATACAAAAGATTATCATGCACATGGTAATCCAATTCCTCAACTTGGTTAGCATGACACAAAGTTGCATAAACCTCTTTAAAATCAACGTCTAAAACATATTGTTCAACATAGCTTTCATGCATGGTAGAATTATGCTTAAGAATAACTGAAGCACTAACAATAGGCCTAGAAAGCATATCAACAACTTTGTTTTAAATGCCTTTCTTATACCTTATAACCAAGTGGAATTGTTGTAGAAAACCCATTCATATGAAGTGCCTTGCTTATTGTAGCTTTGTTTGTGATTGCAAGTATTTCAATGGTTGATGATCTATGTGAATGATAGTTTATTTTCCCAACAAATAACATTTCCATTTTTTCACACTTTGTACCAATGCATACAACTCCTTATCATAAGTAGGATAGTTGATCCAAATTTTATGAGCATAACTAAATGAATACAGATTATTATCAAAATATGCTTAACACAGAATAACATATATACAGTAAAATTGGTTTCTATTCAATAAGGAAATAAGTTGAAACTGTAAAATGCAGTGGAAAGCAAGCTTTCTAGAATGGTGGTGGCTTATCTCTGAGAAGAGATGTGACAGCTACGCTCATTCGCAAGAAGATGGTTACAATGAGGCTTTGAAGGACTTTTTACAATAAATAGGAATTTCAAAAACCCTAGACATCCAAAAACCTAATCCTAGGAGATGAAGCGCCAAAAGTCATGTGGGCCCCCTTTGGGTAAGTTAGTACATCAACTTCCCGGGGTCGTAACTTTTGCATACGATCTCTGTTTTAGGCGCATGATAGCCCGTTGGAAAGGTCTATTCGAGGAATACACATGTTTCCATCAGAGTCTGACTCTATCTATCATCTAATTGTGGCGATCCCTAAAAACGTTGTTTAGGGCCTCAAAACGGCCTCGGAAGTAAGGGACCCAAAAACTAGGAAAAAACTGTCAAATTGGAAAGCTGCCAAAATGAGCCAGTTGGAATAGGTGGGAGGCCACTGACATCCATCTGGATCAATCCTCCCCCCTTAGGAAGCATTGTTCTCCATTGCGTTGAGTGACCCCATCAGATGAGGAAATTTCTGCTGAATTTGGCCACGGGTGAGCCACTTGCCTTGGTGCAAGAGCTGCAATGCTTTGACAACTCGATAAAGTTGGATCCTTTGTTGGTGAGTGCCCTTGACTTGTTTTTCCACAATATGATCATTGGATTCCTGTTGTATGCAGTTGGGGTTGAGCTCTATTGGCGTAAGTTATTCTGCTACCTCTGAGGTGTCCAATATTGGTGGGAAATAAGGTTGAAGGAGATCCACGTTGAACACTGGGTGAAGGCCAAGGAAAGGAGGAATGTTGAGCTCAAAATCATCATCACCCACAACCTTGGTGATGGTGTATGACCCATAAAAGAGTGGGCGAAGCTTTCGATGGGGTCATGTAAGGCGTTCTTTCTGCAAGTGCAACCAAACTTTGTTGCCCACCTGAAACTTATGTGGCACTCGATGTTGATCATGGCATTGTTTGTACTTGTCATTAGACTTATGTAGGATTTATTGAACCTGTTGGCGGATGTGTTGGATCCTCTCAATGAACTGGGTGGCTTTGTCAGCTTCAATTGTTCTAATGCTATGTAAATTCCCAGAGGTTGTCGGGGGTAGAAGAAATTTACTAGAGGCAACTTTATCCAACCACTTTGAAACTAGGATCTAGCCCTACCAGTTTTAGAGAGGGATCTCTTTGTAATATTTAACTTTGTTTTAGTTTTCAGATACTAGGCTAGTTAGATTAAATGAGATTGGGTTGTTTGTTTTTGTAAGTTGGCTAAAAAAGGGTTTACGCCTCCATTGGGCTATGGGGTCTGTTTTACAAAGATAGAGATCATATAACAGATATAAAGATTCTTTTCACAGGACATGATAATGCAACTATTGGATTCTTTAGAAATAAAGTGATGGATAACAGAAAAGGTGAGATTTTCAATTAAAATAAAGAAGCAATTAATAATTTCTTTATTGTAACATCAGAAGATAAACATTTAGATCTTTAAAAGCTCAGAAACAGAGTACACAAAGGTAAATTATGCAACTTTAACTCTCTTTAAATGATCAGATCAGAAAATAAGATGATAACTAAGAAAGATAAACATTCAACAAAGAAAGAGAAAAACTTCACCAACAGTTAACACAGAGGAATCCTGTGAAACATCTCTTTGTATTACTAGAATATCTCTTGATAAAAATTACAATGCTTATAGCTTGCTAGGGCGTAAAGATCAACCCTCGGTACTTCAAAGTTTGAAGTATTTATAATCAAAATTACAAACAACCCTGTCATTAAAGATCAGGACGTGGCAGATTCTGAATCTAACTAACTAGCTAACAAGATACAAAAATTTAGGGACTGTCGATGATGTGTCAAATTCTTCATGCTGATTTTGGGGAAGGCCGTTGGTGAGTCACCCACATGACTTTAACTGATCCGCATGCTGACTCAACTTGCACACCTCATATCCTACTCAATCAAATTGCACAACTCTTCCCATCTTAGCTGACTGGGAATGGTGACTTTGAGTAGTCTCCTATATATTTCATCCATTTCTGTGTACTTGGAAAAAGTTAGTTTGATGATGAAAATATACTTGATCTCGTGCTGTATGATGAGTTCTGGCTGCAAAGTTTCTAAGAATGCCTTGCCTGTTATACTACCCTATATTCCCAAAAATTTGGAACTGTCTTTGGCCACCGTGGCCATATTTTGTTTGTAATCGGGAAGAGTCATCAACTTGTCATTTAGGACTAGTAGACCAGGAAGACCTTTCTTCTGCAAAGCCTCGATCTCGCTGAAGAACCTTTGAACTCCAATGTCCATGTTCAGGACTTTCTCCTCCAACTGCAGCATCAGTCCTCTTTTGGTCAGTACTCTCTTGACTTCGAGGATGGTTTATGTCCTGTCTTCAATCTTCAGGTCTTCTAGTTCTTCTATGTCCTTCGAGTTTAGGAATCTAATGATTTCATTGGCTTTAGTGGGAATTTCTCCCAACTCTCCTTTTATTTTTTTAATAGCCTGCCTACTCCTTAGCACCAGTTCATTTTGCTCAAACATGATTTGCACCATAGGCCAAATTTCATTTATGGATTTGGAGATATCCATCCAAATATTCTCCTTTGCTTTAGCAAGAGTCTTGCCCACCACTGTTTGTTTTTGTAGCTGCTGCAATTCCTGCTTGAGCTTTTCTGGTGTTTGCTTCTCCATGGTGTAGCTTGTCTGATAAGAAGACTTTAGCTCTTGAAGGCTCTCAACCTCCTTTTTCAGTATGTTGATTTCTGTCCCTTGTAAGTTCATCTCTTCCATGGATTTTGCTAGCTCCACCATTTTTTCCAGAGCTGTCAGTGGGGTGGCTGATGGAATTTATGTTGTGGTAGTCGTTGATACAGTTGCGGTGCTAACTCCTATGAGGGGAAGTGCACTCAGTGGAATTACTTCCATAGGTGTTGCATGTTCCTTCTCCTTTACCAATCTCTCCAACTCTGCTTCCATCTCTCTCTACTGTGCATTCTGCTCCATGATCAATTTGAACATTTCATCCTTTTCACCTTCTGTCTCAGCTATCTCCTTTGCCTGTGCATCTTCTGTAGGTGGCAGTTTTAGTTGTTTCCTCAGAGATTCTATGTCCGCATTCTTTTTCTTGAGCATCTCCTCAACCGCTTTCACATTAGAGGGATCATACCCAATCTTGAGCACCAATTCTTCTAAGAACTTTATTATGTTGTCCTTTGCAAAAGATGATATCTTCTCCAATTTTAACTGAGTCAGAATGTTGTTCAGAGAAACCTGTAACTTAACAACAGAAGTAGAAGCATTTGCCAATCTAGAGAAGACCATTTCTCCCGTTTTCCTGTTTAGATCCATCTGATCGGCTGGGTGTACATCTCTGGTGTTGAACTCAAACATTGCGCTTTTGTAACCAGTTATTGCTTTTGGATCGGGCACTTGTGCCTACAACAAGGCCATGTGCATTATGCCTTTCTCTGTATCAAAAGATGATAATAGTTTGTGTTGTGTCGTGGACGTTTGCTTCCAAAATTGAGCATAGGTGTTGCTGGTCAACATTTGATTCTTCTTCTTAATCATATCATATTTCTCAAAAATACTCAATTTTGCACCTCCTTTATTCGGATGGTCGACTAGTGAAGTGTCAGTTTGCTTCTTGGATGAAGAGGTAGACATGATCTGCTGGTTTCTTGAGATAAGACGTGAATGATCACCTTTCATAACTGTAGTGGACTAGGTTTCCTTTTCACTAGTCGTGTCAGTTGTATGACTGGCTTTTGGCCTTTTGGTGTGTACCTGGAAATCCTCAGCCGAGACTTCTGTGACTGAAGGGGAAGTGTCCTTCGTGGGTATTTTCTCCTTTGGTACCTGTGGTGTGGTTGTTTGCGAGATGATAATTGAAGGAGACCATTGTTCTACCTCTTCTAGAGTGTTCACCTCCAATTCCGTTTGATTTACAAACTTCTCTATCTCGAGCTTGGGTGTATGAACATACGAGATATTTTTATTCTTCACTCTCATCTCCGAAATGATCCCACATGGATCGTAGTGCCACATGAAACTTGTTTCAAACTTCATTTCCCTCAGAAGTTTATCTGCCTCTTCCCCGACAACTCAACTATTGCAAATAAAAGATCCTATCTGCCCCTTAATCCTCAGTTGTTGTTTCTTCTTCAGAGACACAAAGTGTATATCATCTGAATTTATCATTTGTCATATATGTTCCAGGGGAAATACCCTCACAAGAAAATACTCGGGCAACTTGTATGGAGCTAATTCGCACTCGTATACTCTGATTTTTGTGTGATTTTGATACAGGTACCAATCTCCCGTCTTTGCGAGGTCTGAGAGGTGTAAGATTCTCTGGATCTCTTTATTTATCCTTGGATCTGGTCTCCCACTGAGCATGCTCGCCAGTGGATGGTAAAACTACTCGATGAACTGTTTGAAGTTGAACTATGTGGAGTTCCTTCTGAGCAACGAAGTCCAAGATGTTACTGCCTGAGGTTTGTTGTCCTTGTCCATTTTCTGCATTGGGAAGGAGAACCTTTCTGCTTGAAAGAAGGTGAACATGTAAGCCAGTATTGAGGAATACCTAAACATGCTCTCTGTGGCAAATTTAGAAAGTTGATCGTGGATGTTCTCTGCCAGGAAAGTGTTGTAGTCAAACTGGATGGTGGCCCTTTCCTCAATAGAGAAAATGGAGATGAACCCCAATATAGGTTCATCTACCCATTCGTCTGAATAATAGCCAAGTATACAACAAATGGATGAAATCACTTGGTTTTCCTTTTCTGAGAACATGGAGGAATGATACGGGGGATTTTTCTTGCGGAGCTGAGCATCCCGTGGGAGGAAAAGCTCAAAGATTTGGGCTCTTTGAGGAAAAGACAAACTCTGGTACAACTCTGTCAGGATTTTAAGGTTGAAAGGGGAGGTGGATTCGGCTCTAGATATTTGCATCATCTAATCAATGGCCTTTGGTGTGATAAAGAAAAGCGTTTCTCCAGACAAAAAAACTACGACTCTCTGGTCGGGGAGGTAATGAGCTTGACATTTGAGGGCAAATTCGGGGAAATGATGGACTTGGGGAAAAATATACAAAGGAAGATTGGACTCCCAAAGCCCAATCTCATCGCTTTGACCTAGGAAGGTGTCTTTAAACCATGACTGCAAGTCTGCAAAATCAAATTCACACCTGGTCTCTGAGATCAGATAATCCTTGTCGGCTAATGGGATCCGGTAGAGGTCGACAGGGGGTGGGAGGAACGGATTTTCCTCGACCTCTACTTTTTTAGACTTTGGCGCCATCACTTCCAACAATACCTACAATTGAAACAAAAATGTTAGCAGGTAATAGCTATGGCTGGGTCGATGACTGGATCAGTGAGGGGAAAAGAGTTGTCCAGTGTGCAGAGAGAGTGAAAAGTGTGCAAATGGCGGAACAGGGGCTAGTTTTGAGTGAACGGGTATCTGTTGGGCATGGGGGACAGGTCAACAAGCTAACAGATATGTTAGCCAGTAGTAAATGGCCAACAGATCGTCTAAAGTGTGAGATGGAAAGTGAAGGATGGGTGACAGGTGCGATAGGGTGATGTGGGGGTTGCTAATAGGAGAACGAAAAGTGTGAGGTGACTTGTGATGGATGACCTGGTGGGATGAAATGACAGAGTTATGAGACGAGACCTGTAGGGGAAAGGTAGTGGGGGGTGACGTCATGAAACAACGACGGTATGTCAGAAGGGTGGTAAGTGGTAAGTGGTTTTGGAGTGGAGGGTTTCTGATGCAATCGATTCATGCCACCTTAGGGTGGGGTCCGCCAGGAAAAAACCACTTCATTCCGGACCCC
>ML782568.1:665851-689965 GCA_009831015.1 Picea engelmannii | reverse complement strand
GATACAAACTCTTGCAGATTTGAAGGTAACCTACACTGATCCTATTCCAATTCATTGTGATAACACCAGTGCCATAAGTGTCTCCAAGAATCCTGTTCTTCATTCCAAGACTAAGCATATTCCTATAAAGTATCATTTTCTCAAAGAACAAGTATCAAACAGAATTGTTCAACTGAACTATATACCCTCTACAGAACAAATTGCTGATATTTTTACTAAACCATTAGTTGCGACCCCTTTTGGATATCTTCGTCAAAAGTTGGGGGTTATAATTTCAAGTGCCTCATCTGTTCACTTGTTCAGGGGGAGTACTTATTGAATATCTAATGTATTCCCAAGATACTTATAGTCGACAGGGGGAGTATGTGTTTGCAACAGATCAGGGGAAGATTGTTTCTTCTTTGACATTGATGTCAAAGGGGGAGAAAGGAGTCGAGTTCGAAATGTTTCGGGAACAGAGTCGAGTTTGAATGGCCAAATGCAGAGGAGAGTTGAGTCCGAATGCAAGTGTTGCCATCAATGCCAAAGGGGGAGATTGTTGGTAAATTCAGTGAACAGATAGTGAATGCTCATCATTGATGGCAACAGTGAAGATAACAGGCAAACATAAGACAAAGTTCAGAGAGGTGAATGATCGAAAGCAGTGAATGATCGCGCGCAGATGTCAGAATCCTTTAAGGATTCGAGGGGAATAAGCTCAGGGGGAATAGCGTTCTTATACGCGCAGGGAGCCCACAGGGGAAAGAGACCAAGAGCCGTCGGATCTCACTCGGAAATCCCGACCGCTGTTGGATCGGGAGAAGCTACGCAAAGGTTAAGCGCAGGAGTAGGCGTGCAGAAGAAGTGATCTGAGCCGTCAGATTGGAAGCAGATACCCGTCAACCATCGGATCTGTAGAAGGTGCACGAAGGTTAAGCCTCAGGAGGAGCGCAGAGAGGGAGAACAGATCTGAGCCGTAGGATCTGAGAAGAAAACCCGACAGCCGTCGGATCTGTAAGAGTCACGCAGGGATTAAGCCCTAGTGTGTAGAGGAGAAACCCCGGAGGAATAGGGACCGTCCATCTGCAAGGACATGTGGCAAAGGATCGGGCACCGTCGGAGTTTTTTTCATCGGAGAATCGGGGATCCCAGTGACAAGTGAATCGAGACATCGAAAGTCTCGAAATCCCGACATAATCGGGACCGTCCATTTGGAAGGACGCGTGGCAACGATCGGGCGCCACCGGGAGAAGCTTGACAGGAGACTTCATCGGAGAATCGGGAATCAGAGTTTCACGAGTCCCGTGAACAATTACAACAGAAACCCTGAAATCACGATGAAAGAAATCCCGACTGAATCTGAACCATCTGATCAACATGTGATCTAGACCATCGATCCAACTCACGACAACAGACCACATCAGCTAGGGACACGTGGCACAACCAAGTAATGACAGGTGTCAGGCAGATTCAAAACTTCAGGCACATTTAAGTCACGAATCAGAGTGACATGTGGCAATACTTAACACGTGTCAAACCACGAGTGACGTCAGCAGAGAATCGGGAATCGGGGATGAGGACTTTGAAATGTCAAGAACACATTGCAACAGAAACCCCGAAATTGCGAAACACGATATTGCAATTCAATCGCAACCGTTGAGTCAAGATCACATCAGGACCACTCATCACAGCTCTATACGGAATTTCGGGGATCAGGTTTTGGTATTGACAAGAACATTGAACATCAGACATCGCGAAATCGCGATATGCAATTTCCTGATAAGGCATGTAACCTGTGGGCCACCCAGGAGTCAGTGGAGGACAGGTGGAAGGCGAACAGGACGTGCATCGGGATATCGGGAATCCCGTAGGCATGAGCATGGTGACATCGAAAACGCCGAAACCCCGATGAGAGGTTTGACCAAGTTCATGTGTTGATGGTCATATGGGCCAAGGCCTATAGCCAGCACTGCTAGCATGTGGAAAGGGGCGCATCGGTAATCGAGGATTGGAGAGGTGAGAAACTCTTGACATCAGGAAGTGCGAAACCTCGAACCCCGATAGAGAGTTGGAGATAACTACAGTTAGGTGCAAAGACTGTGACAAGGTGCGCGAAAGGACCTGTGGATCGAACATTTTTTAGAGGGATTCCATTGGAGGAATCTAAAGAGCCGCTTCGGCTCAGCATCATAAGGAATGCCGAAACCCGATTTCAAAGGCAAGAATAATGAAGAATATCCAACGGTGAGGATAAGGTTTGAATGTGATCGGAGGGTTACTGTCCTTCCATGCACACTTAACATTTTCAGTTACACATTTGTTAGTAAAAATCATGATTGCAAATTAGTTGTCGATCATTGGCATTTCGGTTGGCTGGACAGTTGTCGTCAGTTTGCCCAAGGAGTTGGGAAGTTGAAACGTTGTGCCCACGTGTATAAAAGGAGACGAAACAGACTGTGTTGGGTTGGATTTTCTGAAGGGAAAAAGAATGAAATAGTAAGAAGGAGATGCGTGGTGTGACATTATAGATGAGATCCAGAATGTGATGAAATGTAGAGAAAAAGAAGAGCAGAACGATAGAGCAAGCAGAAGAAGAGCAGAATGACAGAACAATGTGATGCAGAGGAGACTTGCTGGGTGGACAGAGAAAGAGAAGAATTACAGAATAGAAAAAGAATGGTAGGAAGTGATTTATCTACATAAGTTGTCTGTGTATTCATTATTTCATATTTAAGGGTGGTTGGGAGGTGCTCGGGAGGACTGCTGTCCTCAGAGGTTCAAGTGGGAGCTTGAACACAGGAAGTTGTAGCTTCCATCTGGTTGTAGCCAGAGAAACTAGGGTGGCAGGGTGGTGCTGGGGAGAACAAGTGTTCTCTGTTATACAGGTTGGATCCTGTGTAATTGGAAGTTGGTGCTGGAACATTCAGGAAGTTGGTGCTTCCATCCATTTGGTGCTGGAATATTCAGGGAGTTGGTGCTTCCTTCTAGTGGGTGCTAGAGAAACCAGAGAGTTGGAGCTCTCAAACAAGTTGCAGCTTGTAAAATACAGGTAGCAGCCTCACATTGAGTTGGTGCTCAATTGTAAATGATGTATAGAACAGAAAAAGACTGCCTATCATTTCGAAGAAGAAGAGGTTTTCTCCCTTTATGGGTTTCCTCGTGAAAATCTGTCTCTGTGTGTATTTTATGTGTGACTGATGATCTTTACTTTCACTATCCATATGCTGTATATTGTTGATGACACATGAAGAAAGATAAATAATGTTTAAAAGGTATAATATTGTTTAAGCTCACATACAACTGATTCATCCCCCCCCTCTCAGTTGTTTTAGTATTTCCAACAAGGTCTAGTACAAATACGTTAACCATGTGAGCATCCAATTACTGTCTGAGATACTAATTATCAGAAAGAAAACACGTATGCGATAAGATGACGTCAAGAAAAATAATTCACCTTCTCTAGTCCTCCATCAGATAGTAACACAACGATTCATATTCATCATTAAAACAAAGAGTTGTAAAACATTGCATCAGATAAATTAACAATAGATTTAATAGCTCTTACTCATTACAACATCCATTCATGAAACAAGATAGGAAATAGTTCTTCTCCACGTCCAATCACACATGCATTTGATGAAAATATAACTTGTCTCTGGTCCATAAGGACTTCTCAATTAAAGCTAGCTCGGAAATAGTTCTTAACAAACCAAAAAAAGAGTTTCTTGCACCAACCATTGACCCTTAACTAATTGGTCGATGTTCTTATTGATAACATAAAATTCAACTTGCAGATAATTAAACAAAATTTACCACATGGCGTTCTCTTCTAATAATTTTTTTAATACTCAACTCAAGATATCACTTGAAAGGGTGACTTTTCTCATACTTCGACCAACTGATAAACAAATCTTCACAGGTTTGTGTGTATGGAAATTTGTGTTGTTCCATCGGGGCCGTGTAAAATTCTCTGATCTCCACTGCATGCGACCGATATTTGTCTAGACTAGCAATTAACCACTGAAGCACAGTCTGAGCATTGATCAGATGTTCCAGAAATTGCTGCGCCTGTCTTGGAGCTGTGTCGGTCACCTTTTCTAGTCTTTTGACCCATGAAGAATCTTTTTGGCGTGCGATTCGACTATGTCGCGCAAGTCGACAAAGTTGTTGGGTGTGACGAATCGGGTAGTTTGATATCCTTCATCACCTTGTTGATCTTTGGACCCAGTTTCTCTCGGATCCCTTGACGAAGTTACAGAGCCAATTTTACTCGATAGTCGGAGGGATCTTTCCTGCAATCGAAATTAAAATCGTTTAGGAATTTCTTATAGAACAATACTCGGAAAAATATATGTAAAAATTTAAGCGTGAAGAATCCAGACTGGTGCATACCTGTAAATCTCGCTAAGCCTGGTTGTTTGATACTTACGTGGTCTCTGCAACCCTTAAAATTACATGCACTATCTCTGTTAGCGCCATCATTTTCCTTCAGTTAGGGTGGGTTACATCCACGCGCCATAGCATGAAATATCAGGTACAGAACACATGAGAGTTAAAGTCATGCCAGTGGCTAGTTGGCCCTTGGGGTCGAGAAAGGATGTCAAGCCGAACATGTGCCAAAAGTATGAGTAAGTTCCAAAAGAGTCGGATACTGTCATAAGGGAAGTCATTAAATGCTTCAGGTCAAGGCAAGTTTCTTAAACAAGAGTCGCGCCAGCAAGTGCATCAACCATCATCAACTCATTATAGAGTTTGGGGAATTTAAAAAATAAATCGATGTGATCGTACCACATATCCTCTGCAATTCCTATCAGCTGCATCTCACACGCCCCAGATCATACCCGTCGTGCGGATGTGACACATAAATTCTTTAAAACATCTCGTCACAAGGCATTCAGTGTTCCCTGGCATGTTTCGACTCACTTCCCACTCTGTTATAAATTCTGGAGGTTCTGTATGTGTTCTACTTACCAGCCGGGCTTGTGCACTGACTCGTCTCGTGAGCCCAGCTCAATCAATCCTTTGCTTTGAGCCTTTGTCAAGTCACCCACGCATAAGGTAGATACGCCATCGCACCATGGGAACTCCTCAAAACTCAGGATGAGGCCTGTGAGGTAGCTGAAGCGCCACGTCTAAGCCCCAAAATGACGAGGACTCGTTCTTATTTTCAACGGGTGTTCCCGAGGCTTCAAAGCAAGATTCCTACTTTCGCGTGGAAATGATGGTATCGTCCCGTGTGAAGGCTGAAGTGGAAGAAGTTATGCCTGAAGGACTCAGGTTGGAAGGCATGCTTACAAAAGATATCACAGAGGAGAGGAAGGCCCAGGAAGAAAGGAAGACGGGGAAAAGAAAACCAAATCCCAATTGAGTCATGCGCACGATCAACCGTCGAGGAGTTCCTAAGGCACGCTATCTGGCTCAATCCAGTCAAAACCGCAAGTTGGGGAAGCAAAAGCAGAACGAGGAGGACAAAAGCCTCAGGTTCTATCATTCAAGAACCTAGTCAACAACTGGAGCAGGCACAACTCGCCATAGTTGAACTCTACCAGGAAAATAGAGAACTACGATGGCAGTTGGCGACAAATACCCTTGAGGTGTCATCACCACAAGGTCATGAAGGGAACTCAACCTGGCTTAAGAGGAAACTTTGGGAGGTGCAAGATACGATCGTGCAGCTGCGCGAAGCGTAAAGAGTTTTGGAAGAAAAAAAAATGAAAACACCTCAGGGAGCGCGAAACAACTGGGAAGAAAGTCCATGCACAAAAGAGGCATGATCGACAAACTCTATTTTGTATTCTTAGATGCGACACAAACTTTTGATAATTTTCCCTTTTTTTGTGTGGAGATTTTCATGTTCTTAATGTAACTGGGTTGGCTGGCCAAAAGGTGTAGATTGTGTCTACTTTATGTAACCTGAGCTCGACGACAATCTAATATATATAAAGTCTCGAAACTTTGACGAAATGATTCTGGTTATAGCGGTTGAATGCATCGTTTCTTCTCTTTGCATGTGTATCTTCTGGGTTCT
This sequence comes from Picea engelmannii, assembly GCA_009831015.1. Lineage (NCBI taxonomy): Eukaryota > Viridiplantae > Streptophyta > Pinopsida > Pinales > Pinaceae > Picea > Picea engelmannii. The sequence goes on along the minus strand of ML782568.1, from coordinate 683,958 downwards.
TTGTCCAATTTTCTTGTAAGTTAGCCCCAATTTTGTACTTAGTTTTTCTCCGATTTACTTTGCATTCTTCGTTGATATCCTTTTGCAAAAAACCTCCAACGCCGATCAATTTCATTGTACGACACTGATGTGGCATCACTGACTAGGGACACATGGTACCGAAGACCGGGAAATCAACTCGCAGGTATTGGTTGGACTCGAGACTTTGTTTAAGTCGAGCACTCTAATCTTGACTTGGGATTGCCAATGCAAAAAGAGGTATTGGGGATCGACTTTTGGAAATAAACATATCGCGTAGTTTTCTTATGGATTATCATCCTCGAAAAACCCCCGATACCGAAAATGTTTCGGAAGTCGACAATCGACGATATCATTTCTTTCTTCATTAGTGCTTACTCCTTTAGCCTTTTGCTGATATTGAAGGGGTCGGTCATCGACGATATCCTTGGTGAAGTTCATCGCAAACGAAAACTCCTGTCTGCCGATGCCGACGAAGATCGATGCTCGGCTACCTTGTTTCTCTTGAGTGATTTCCTTTCATGCTTAATCCTTTCCGATGTCGAATTTCTTAAGCACGTCAGGGAAAAGTCTCGACTGTCAATTCTTTACTTAAATGTTAGTATTTTTAAGTTATGGGTTTTTGCATGCTCAAGCAAACTTTGAGAGACTTAAATGATAAAATGATAAGCAAAGGAAACATTTTCCATACTGAAGGTCCAATCAGATAGTGCGAAAAGATCAAGTGGTACCCCAAAAGTAAAATTTGACATAGACATTTTAGGGTGTGTTGAGTGCTCAACAGGTCCCAACACATCAAGATTGTCTATCGAATTTGTTGCATTTTTGGCAGGGAAGGTTTTTTTTTTAAACCTTATATGATTTCAATATCATAAGATTGTATTGTTTCATGCAGAAATCGTCCTTACTCCCTTTGTATGTGTCAGAAAAATTCTTTGTTATTGAATTTTTTAAACAATACAAGTTTTGGGCAATTTTCTTTAATAAGAAGAGAAAGACTCAGTTCATTCCATTGCCTTGGAAAATTAGGGAAATCATTGTAAAAAATATTTCCCATCTAGATGAATTTTCTAAGCATTTTTATAATTTCAAACTAAGAGAAGTCCCTGGAATTCTAGGATTTGACCCCAATGATTTGTTTATAGCTCATATGTCTGCAGTCGACTATAGCTCATCTTTTTTGAAGACTACTCAATTTAAAGAATGAAGTGGGGATAATCATAACCCCATGGAAGCCATCCTCGACAAACTTCATGATGATCTTGACACCTTGGTCAACACTAATGACCAGTATAAACATAAGGGTCAAACCATGAGAAGTGGTAACCTTAACCCCGATTCACCAAATGTGTCACAGAGGAGTTCTTCAACAACAAAACAAACCCGGGGAAGTAGTCTTGTCCAAAAGAATTCCCATTTGAGAAATTATGGTGATAGAGGGGATGGAAACCCTCCAAAAGAAAACTTTGGGAAAATTCATACTACCCTTGTAGCACTCAAAAGGAAAAGAAATGTAACTCAAAATGGAGAGAAGTAAATTACAACAACTAAACATGGAGATATGGAAGTGGATGCATAAGAAGAAGAGCCCTATTGGGCCGCACAAACATTGTTGGAAAACAAAGAAATAACACAAGAGTTGGCTTGTTAAGAGACATTAATTTTTTAGGAGTAATTTTTCACATTGCACCATGCCTATTTTAACAAAGAATCTAAAAAATTATTGATTGAAAATTTTCATTTGAGAAATAAAAATGTTTCTAAGAAATGGAACCCTGAGATTGATCTAAAAGGGGTAGAACTCTCAAATCTCATGCAATTTAACGAAGCAAATGGAGAAGCACTCAAGTCCTCAATTAATGATATTGAAATAAGAACCAAATCTTGAAAGAATAAATAAAAGAATTAGAGAATGCTCTATTGTGGCGACACTCATGAAGACCACGCCTTTCAATGGTCTAAGGAATTTAAATGGTATACAACACTCCCTCTTGAAGAAAATAATTCAAACAAGGTACAGACTTTTGCAATAGCACTGTTAGGTTCTATGCCAGAGGTATCATATTTTAAGGAGCTCATTCTTTGGGGAAGGGGGTTTTAGGGGAAGAATCATGTTTCTATAGAGCCCACAATATTTAGAAGTATGCTCAGGCTCCCTGAGCCTATTACAACATGCAAAAATTCAAAATCAAACACCTTTCTAAAGGCCAACCATGGGGGGATGAAAATCTTGGACAATTTTATTTTAAAGCCATTGGACTACTCTAAGAATTCCACCCATATAGAGTTATGTTATTTGAAATACCCTTATAAAGACTCCGCCTTGTTAATTACCAAAATTATTGGGCAGTAATCTACAACTACTATCTTGGGATATGTATTGTATGTCTTGCATCTCTCTATCCATGAGAGCATTTTATTTGACTAGGCTCAAAGTATTTCGAGCGAAGTTTCTTTTCATCTTGTAAACTTTCAAAAAAATAATAAATTCTTCATGAGTTCCTACTTGAATTTCACAATAGCATAGTACCATATCTTCGAAGAATTGCCTCGCACAAGGAGTGTTGATTTTGGCAAAGACCCTGTGCAATTTTGGTATCCAATATTATGGAAACACAAAGCTCCATTTAATTTTCATGGAGTTCAAAATGATTTCCTATCTACTTTCATGAAGCTAGTATATGGTCCTAACACATCGATATTGTCTATCGAAGTTGTTTCCTTTTTGGTAGGGAAGGGGGTTTTTGAAACCTTGGATGATTTCATTTTCATAAGATTGTATGGCTTCACAGAGAAATCCTCCTTACTCCATTTGTATGTGTCAGATAAATTATTTGTTATTGAAGTTTGTAAACAATATAAGTTTTGGGCATACTTCTTGTTAGCGACAATTTTTGTCTTGGGCACAAAGGTACCCAGGTCTGCAGGTAGCATGGGAAGCGCTCGAGCGCAGCATGGGAGAATCCCTTTTCCAGTTGCAAATCAAGCGAGCGGGCAAAGTGTTGGTTGTTAGCCGCTGAGATTCAATTGCAAAGCGAATCAATGGTCGTCGGGTTTTCAGGGTTGTCAATTTGCCCAGGATTTAGCACGAAGGGTAGCGCCCATAGTTCAAGGAAAATCCGGGTCGTCCGATCCAATTGGGACAGGTGGCGGCCAGTCGACGTATCGAGGATCAGTGTTTTGGGATACAAGGAGCCTCCCATTCTTTACAGCTGAAATCACCGAAACGTCGGAAGCACCTTTGGAGCCAAGCCCACGGTCCTAGCCCCAGGTCATATCAAGCGAGCGTGTAAACGGGGGCAACCCCTTTTATAATAGCGAATATTATCTGGGCCATTCATCTGAAGAACGCGTGGCGCACATCCGCGTCACGTCAGCATTCGGGAATTCGAGGGGTAAGCGCACCTCGTTATTTCACCTCTCGAAACCTCGAATCCCGAAACGCCGAAAGCGCCCAGAATTAGGCCCATGGTTTTGGCGGCTGGTCACAGAGGATCAAGCCTAAAGGAGAGGCACTAATGTTTATTATTTGATGAGCCGGGCCCGCTGTATTGCCGAATCAGTTCAGAATCGTCAGATCAGTGGAGGGACGCGTGGCGACCGTTAGGTTCTTCCGGCATTTCTCCCATTGGGATTTCGAAGAAAGAAGACTTGCTTCTTCCTATCCACGAACCCCGAAGCACCAGAAGCATTCTGGAAAATAGGCATAAGGTCACGGCCCGTGGCCACTCAAGAAAGTAGAAAGGACTGTACGAAGGGGAGGCCAAAAGCGCTGAATTGAGTTTCAGAATGGGGGCACTGTGTTCTCCAGATGCCGTTTCGACGTGATCTAAATCCCGGTACCTGCTGGGAATGAATGAAGAAGAGAGAGGGGTGGTTGAAACCTCTCCTCATTCATTAAGTGTGAGGTATGGAGGGTCTGGAAAGCGGTCTTCTCGAGGGGATCCTGTGTACCCGTTTTTTTAGAGAAGTCATGATAAGTTCTCAACTAGCCGATGGAGGTATGCACACGCTAGCTCAGTTTTTAATGGTTCAGCTACTCCCCTTACAGGAGCCATGCGCAGTTAAAGTGGTGTTTGAAGAAGGATATCAGTATGCGTTTGAATGAAGGGACACCAAGCCTTGGGTGACTGGGCACGCCTCTGTTAGGCGAATTTCTCTGAGTATATAAACTCAATCTTTGTATTTTGTAAAGTATCGATGGTAGAGCGAAGCTCCCGATTGTAAAGTTTTAACACACTCTAGTTTTCTGGTTGTGCATCTGCATGTGCGATTTCTTGTTTTATGACAGACAATCTTTCTTACTCCATCTAATTTTCATCGTATACTGAGAGAGTTCGTGAGTGACTGATTCGTGCGAATTATTGCAATCATGTTATGATAAAGGATTTATTGTTGCATTGTTGTATTCTCCAATGTTTTGCGTTTGAATGTAACAAGCTCTTGCGTTTAGATGCCTTTCTCCTACAGTCTGTTAGAAACCTGATGTTTATGATAGATCTTTGCATCTCTTTTGATACAAGTCTTCCCCCTACTCACCCTTACTACAACCCACTGTCTGAATTTATCTAAGACCTCACTTGCCCATGCGCGCCTGGCCTAGTTTCGGAGTTAGAAATACATCGTTCTGAGTGAACTTCCATTCGATCACCCCATTAAATAAATCGTGACATAAGTTGATGGGCGTCGGGCTCTGATCCTGCTGCAATCCAGGAGTGACTTCCGTCACCAACATTTCTGGCGCCGTTGTCGGGGACGAAGTTGAAGATTTTCCCTGGGCAGAACGACATTGAGCCTCTGATTCTGAAGGTGCATCAGACATCAGAGCCCTTAAAGATTGCTACTGTGCACCTAGCGACTCCACTGTGGCGACTCCATTGTTTCCACTTCACTGTTTCAGCTGTAGCTATTGTTAGCACACCTGAAAGATAACCCAGAGGAGATTTCTCGAGAAGGTTTCAGCGACTGCTTTCCCAGCTTGAGAAGCTTCCTGGGGTAATGACAATGTTAAGATCTGGCCTTTGATGGTGAACAAGGACCAGGCATATTTGAAGCTGTGCATATTTCACCTGGCGACTCCATGATTCGAGGATCGATTGGCGACTCCACTGGTTCGATATGGAGAAAATTATGGCTCAAAGGTTTTCTTTCTGTGACTTTTCCCAGATAGTTGGTTTTCCTAATTCACTTCCTGATAGAGACCAATGGGAAAATTTCCTCCCTGAATTTCATGCAACAAGTTGGGAGGAACCAGCTGAGCATTTACTGGACTTCCATAAAGCTATTCACCGACACAATATCACGCATGAGGATGTCCGGATTAAGCTCTTCAGGTATTCATTGAAGGGAGCTGCTCTTGAGTGGTGTCGATCTCTTCCCGCTGCGAGCATCCTCTCTTTAACAGGTTTTCATACAATTTTCAATTCATTTTGTAAAGATTATTTTCCAGCTGATTGTTTGTATGAAAACTGTTGTGAGGAGTTTTCTTTGCTTCATGAAGCCTCTGCTGGCCCTGAAGACCATGTCCATGATGAAGCTTTTACTGTGGAGGAAAGCATTTTCCATGAAAATATATAGGTGTTGAATGATATTAATTGTGTTATCCCTATAACAAAAGCATCTGACATCATATCAGATGCCTCTATTCTTTTAGATGTTCATAACGATCAACATGCCTCTTGTGGAAATTGCGAGTTTATGGAGCAAATGTGGTCTATAGTAGATGGCTCACCTGGGTATCGGGTTGAAGAAGATATTTCTAGCTGCCCTACTTATGACGATGAAGACCTCCCCATTTTTAAAGAAGAGATGGTTGTGGAGGAGGATTTTTCTCTTTTCCTTCAAGGGGCTTCTCACGATATATTCTTACCTGGGATTAAAGAGAAAAAAATTATCTATGAACAACCAAAAGCAATAGATACCACTGTCCCTGAAACAAATATTTTTGACGGGATCACTATTCTGAAGGAGGAATATAGAAATGAAGGTCAACCCCTTTTTGATGAATATTATTGTGATGATGATCAAAAAGCTTATTCTACATTTGATCACTATGAAGACGTTTCCCGACATGACAGAAAGAAGAGCCATCCCATGGTCCCTATTAATGATGAATACGAATCTGACCCAGGGGAGAGCCAACCAGAAGAGGAGAAAGAACCAGAGGAGAAGAATATTTCCTGTCCAGAGCCAGTCAGCGAGCAACCATCGCCTGAGAGAAATGAGCCTACATCAGTTGTCCACCAACCTGTGCTTATCAGAGATATTCATCCACATGTGACCAACTGTGTAGCAGAGGAGGCTATCTGTCGCCCATTTTCTGGAATTCGCTACTCATTCTATGACCCTGTTAGCAAGTACATGGAGTGGCATTTCCTCTATGCCTTAGAGCCACCCACCTTCATCTTCACGACAACCCTTGAAGATGAATCAAAGGATGTAACCATTCTGATCTCCTGGTTACATCATCTGTTATCCATCATCGACAGAAGGAAGGAGCTTCTATTCAGGAAGTTGCTTGAATGGCTATGGTGGAAATTTACTTTCACCTAGCCCCATGTAAAGGACTCTGATAGTTTAGGAATGTACATAAATAAGCTCTTTTGAGCATGTATCTTGTTTTGTTTTACTTTTACTTTTCGGCCTGTATTTTCAGCAGCGGGATGTTTTGAGCCCAACTCCATAGCCCAACAACAAGGAACTGAAGCTGCGGAATGAGTTCTTAGAGCATCATAGGGACAAATCTATCCCCCATGGAGCCTAATGTTAGCGACAATTTTTGTCTTGGGCACAAAGGTACCCAGGTTTGCAGGTAGCATGGGAAGCGCTCGAGCGCAGCACGGGAGAATCCCTTTTCCAGTTGCAAGTCAAGCGAGCGGGCAAAGTGTTGGTTGTTAGCCGCCGAGATTCAACTGCAAAGCGAATCAATGGTCGTTGGGTTTTCGGGGCTGTCAAGTTGCCCGGGATTTAGCACGAAGGGTAGCGCCCATAGTTCAAGGAAAATCTGGGTCGTCCGATCCAATTGGGACAGGTGGCGACCAGTCAGTGTATCGGGGATTGGTGTTTTGGGATACAAGGAGCCTCCCATTCTTTACAGCTGAAATCATTGAAACGCTGAAAGCACCTTTGGAGCCGAGCCCACGATCCTAGCCCCAGGTCACATCAAGCGAGCGTGTAAACGGGGGAAACCCCTTTTATAATAACGAATATTATTTGGGCCATTCATCTGAAGAACGCATGGTGCACATCCACGTCACGTCGACATTCGGGAATTCGAGGGGTAAGCGCACCTCAATATTTCACCTCTCGAAACCTCTAATCCTGAAACGCCGAAAGCGCCTAGAATTAGGCCCATGGTTTTGGCGTCTGGTCACAGAGGAGCAGGTCCAAAGGAGAGGTGCTAATGTTTATCATTTGACGATCCGGGCCTGCTGTATTTCCAAATCAGTTCAGAATCGTCAGATCAGTGGAGGGACGCGTGGCGACCGTTAGGTTCTTCCGGCATTTCGCCCATTGCGATTTCGAAGAAAGAAGACTTGCTCCTTCCTATCCACGAACCCCGAAGCACCGGAAGCACTCTGGAAAATAGGCATAAGGTCATGGCCCATGGACACTCGAGAAAGTAGAAAGGACTGTACGAAGGGGAGGCCAAAAGCACCGAATTGAGTTTCAGAATGGGGGCACTGTGTTCTCCAGACGCTGTTTCGACATGATCTAAATCCCGGTACCTACTGGGAATGAATGAAGAAGAGAGAGGGGTGGTTGAAACCTATCCTCATTCATTAAGTGTGAGGTATGGAGGGTCTGGCAAGTGGTCTTTTCGAGGGGATCCTGTGTACCCATTTTTCTAGAGAAGTCATGATAAGTTCTCAACTAGTCGGAGGAGGTCTGCACACACTAGCTCAGTTTTTAATGGTTCAACTACTCCCCTTACAGGAGCCATGCACAGTTAAAGTGGCGTTTGAAGAAGGATATCAGTACGAGTTTGACTGAAGGGACACCAAGCCTTGGGCGACTGGGCACGCCTCTGTTAGGCGAATTTCTCTGAGTATATAAACTCAGTCTTTGTATTTTGTAAAGTATCGATGGTAGAGCGAAGCTCCCGATTGTAAAGTTTTAACACACTCTAGTTCTTTGGTTGTGCATCTGCATGTGCGATTTCTTGTTTTATGACAGACAGTCTTTCTTACTCCATCTAATTTTCATCTTATGCTGAGAGAGTTCGTGAGCGACTGATTCATGCGAATTATTGCAATCATGTTATGATAAAGGATTTATTGTTGCATTGTTGTATTCTCTAGTGTTTTGCGTTTGAATGTAACAAGCTCTTGCGTTTAGATGCCTTTCTCCTACAGTTTGTTAGAAACCCGATGTTTATGACAGATCTTTGCATCTCTCTGATACAAGTCTTCCCCCTACTCACCCTTCCTACAACCCACTATCTGAAGTTATCTAAGACCTCACTTGCCCATGTGCGCTTGGCCTAGTTTTGGAGTTAGAACTACATCGTTCTGAGTGAACTTCCATTCGATCACCCCATTAAATAAATCGTGACATAAGCTGATGGGCATCAGGCTCTGCTCTTGCTACAATCCAGGAGTGACTTCCGTCGCCAACACTTCTTTAATAAGAAGAGAAAGAATCAGTTCATTCCATTGCCTTGGAAAATTGGAGAAATCAATGTAAAAAATATTTCCCATCTAGATGAATATTCTAAGAATTTTGATAATTTCAAACCAAGAGAAGTCCCTAAAATTCCAAGATTTTCCCCCAATTATTTGTTTACAACACATATGTCTACAGTTGACTATGGCTCATCTTTTGTGAAGACTAATCAATTTAAATAAGGAAGTGGGGATAATCATAACCCCATGGAAGCCATCCCCGACAAATTTCATGACGATCTTGACACCTTGGTCAACAGTAATGACCAGCATAAACAGAAGGGTCGAACCATGAGAAGTGGTAACCTTAATCTCGGTTCACCAAATGTCTCACAGAGGAGATCTTCGACAAAAAACCAAACCCATGGAAGTAGTCTTTGCCAAAAAATTCCCATTTGGGAAATTCTGGTGATGAAGGGGATGAAAACCCTCCAAAAGAAAACATTGGGAAAACTCATACTGCCCTTGTAGCAGTCAAAAGGAAAAGAAATGTAACTCAAAATGGAGAGAAGAAAATTCCAACACATAAACATGGAGATATGGAAACAGATGCATATGAAGAAGAGCCTGATTGGTCCACACAAACATTGTTGGAAAACAAAGAAATAACACAAGAGTTGGCTTGTCAAGATCCATTAATATTTGAGGAGTAATTTCTCACATTGCACCATGCATATTTTAACAAAGAATCTAAAACATTATTGATTGAAAAAATTGATTTGAGAAATAAAAAGTTTGCTAAGAAATGGAACTCTGAGATTGATCTACAAGGGGTAGAACCCTCAAAGGTCATGCAATTTAACGAAGCAAATGAAGAAGCACTCAAGTCCTTTATTAACGATATTGAAATAGAGAACCAAATCTTGAAAGAATAAATAAAAGAATTAGAGAATTCTCTATTGTGGTGACACTCTAAATACATTAGGATGTGAAGACCACACCTTTCAATGGTCTAAGGCATTTAAATGGTATACAACACCCCCTCTTGAAGAAAATAATTCAAACAAGGTCCAAACTTTTGGAATAACATTGGTAGGTTCTATGCCAGAGGTATCAGATTTTAAGGAGATCATTCTCTAGTGTGTTGAGAACTTTAAAAATGATAAAAGGATTAGTTTGTTGTAGGGGAAGACTCATGTTTCCCTTGAGCAAAAATTCAAAATAAAACACCTTCCTAAAGGCCAACCATCGGGGGATGAAAATCTTGGACAATTTTCTTTTAAAGCCATTGGACTACTCTAATAATTCCACCCATATAGAGGTACGTTCTTTGAAATACCATTATAAATAGTTTTCCTTGTTAATTTCCAAAATTACTGGGCAGTAATCTACAACTACTATCTCAGAATATGTATTGTATGTCTTGAATCTCTCTATCCATGAAAGCATTTTATTTGACTAGGCTCAAAGTATTTCGAGCAAAGTTTCTCTTCATCTTGTAAACTTTCATAAAAATAAGAAATTCTTCATGAGTTCTTACTTGATTTTCACAATAGCATACTACCATATCTTTGAAGACTTGCCTCGCACAAGGAGTGTTGATTTTGGCAAAGACCCTGTGCAATTTTGGTATCCAACATTATGGAAACACAAAGCTCCATATAATTTTTATGGAGTTTAAAATGCTTTCCTGTCTACTTTCATGAAGCTAGTCTATGGTTCCAACATATTGAGATTGTCTATCAAAGTTGTTTCCTTTTTGGTAGGGAAGGGGGCTTTTGAAACCTTGGATGATTTCAATTTCATAAGATTGTATGGCTTCACGGAGAAATCATCTTTACTCCCTTTGTATGTGTCAGATAAATTCTTTGTTATTGAAGTTTGTAAATAATACAAGTTCTAGGCACACTTCTTTAATAAGAAGAGAAATAATTTGTTCATTCCATTGCGTTGGAAAATTGGGGAAATCATTGTAAAAAACATTTCCCATCTAGATGAATTTTCTAAGCATTTTGATAATTTCAAACTAAGAGAAGTCCCTAAAATTCCAAGATTTGACCCCAATGATTTGTTTACAACACATATGTCTGCAGTCAACTATGGCTCATCTTTTGTGAAGACTACTCAATTTAAATAAGGAAGTGGGGACAATCATAACGACATGGAAGCCATCCCCAACAAATTTCATGATGATCTTGACACCTTGGTCAACACTAATGAGCAACATAAACATAAGGGTTGAACAGTGAGAAGTGGTAACCTTAATCCCGGTTCACCAAATGTGTCACGGAGGAGTTCTTCGACAAAATACCAAACTTAGGGAAGTATTCTTGGCCAAAAGAATTCCCATTTGGGAAATTCTGGTGATGGAGGGGATGAAAACCCTCCAAAAGGAAACTTTGGGAAAACTCATACTACCCTTGTAGCACTCAAAAGGAAAATAAATGTAACTCAAAATGGAGAGAAGGAAATTCCAGCACCTAAACATTGAGATATGGAAGTGGATGCATAAGAAGAAGAGCCCGATTGGGCTGGACAAACATTGTTGGAAAACATAGAATTGACACATGAGTTGGCTTGTCAAGAGCCATTATTTTTTGAGGAGTAATTTGTCACATTGCACCATGCATTTTTTAACAAAGAATCTAAAAAATTATTGATTGAAAAAAATGATTTGAGAAATAAAAAGGTTGCTAAGAAATGGAACTCTGAGATTGATCTAAAAGGGGTAGAACCCTCAAAGGTCATTCAATTTAACGAAGAAAACAAAGAATCACTCAAGTCCTTAATTAATGATATTGAAATAGAGAACCAAATCTTGAAAGAATAAATAAAATAATTAGAGAATGCTTTACTGTTGAAGCCTTTGTTCGCCGAGCCAATTTCCACCATCCAACCTCTCAATGTTTGGAAGACACTCTAAAATCTAGCTTTAGGATAAGGGGTGATTCAAAATTATTGATAGCCATCAGACAATACATTGGAGAGAATATATAAAAAAAATTACCTTGATCTTTGAGATATGGGAACTAGGTACTAGTTCTATTATATGTTCTTCAAGGATTACAAATTTCAAAGAATATCTCCAAAAGGACCTGGATAGTGATGAAAAATTCTACCAGGATGTTGTTAGCAAACTCTCTGCTAAAATATCTAATATGAATGAAATGCAAAGGATATAACACATTCTCCCATAAAAAAATGGGTTAAGGCGGATTAATATTGGATGGTTAAAAACGATTGAATGTTTAAAAGAATTACTCAAGGAATTGATAATATAAATAGAAAAAGTGGCGGTTTATTTATAAAACTTGTTGATTTGACAAAAGAGTTGAGGGACCAACATTTGATAGTGGATTAAATTCTACTCTCTAAGGATTAACAAGAACATTTGGATACCTTAAAAGTTTTATGGGAAAATGAATTCAATGAAATAATTGAATACTCGGAAGAGGAAGTAGAAGAGTGATTGATTTTCTATGTAAACAAGAATGAATGTGTTGAAGACACATTGCACCACCTCAGTTTTGATATTAGAGATATTGAGAAAGAATTATTCAATGCAATGATTAAACATGAGACAACATTGCTCCCATGCAAGAGTATATTGAATTATGGTTGAAGAAAGAATTGATAAAGATAACTGAGATAGATCAACTAAATTTAGTTGCAACCACCATAGAACTTTCAACCAAAAAATCTACAAAAAACACTCCAACAAGCAAATAACAAGATCTCTCCATCCATCATAGTAAGTCAAGTAATCACATTTTTATTTTTTTCTTAGTTGGTAGTCACCCAACCTTTCTTGTATAAGAATCCGTGAAAACCAAAGGCTGACCTCTGACTATGTTCCTTTTCTGTCTTCCAAGTATTTCTTTAATTTCATGGTCCGCGAGAGCCTAATCCCATTCCTCCTTGAAGGATGAATTCCTTTTACTTTTTCATAAACTTTTCGGACATTATTATTTTCAATACTAACATTTGTATATTTTTTAGGATCCCCAAAGAACTATTCAGGGCATTACATTAGTGATTTCTCGGACTTTGATTTTAAAGCATGAGGTTTCAAATGTATGTCCATCAAAATATTTGTTTGATTTTAACACAATAATCCTATCAAGTTCTTTGTGAATGCGGGTTGTGTTTCTTATCTTGTCCAATGATGTGTTATTTTGATCACACTACGATGGAAATGTTATCTTTTCAAATTCCTTATCCTTATGATTTATAGTCTTGTAACATATTGTGAATATTCATTTCTTGAATGAGCCTGGTCCTCACTCAGGCGTTCTTTTCATGTGATTATTTATCTTATGAAAACTTAGTCTTTTATGGCCTTCTTTTTGTAAAGTATGAAATATTGATAGAGTACCACCTCTTTAAAAAAATAGGGGGATTTATACTCGCCATGTTATCTTAAATATCTTAAACCATCTTTTAGATAAACACCTCTATAAATAGGGTGGGACCCACTATTTCAAAAATCATTTGTACTGGTTGGTTTCTAAATTCCATCCGTGCCTTAGAGATTTTGGAGCTTGCTACATGCAAACCAACTATTGGATTTTAATTATGTGGTCGTAAGTAATAGATCTTGTCCCACTCTTTATTTTCATTGGTTTTATTTTTTTCTTTTGGAGATGGTATGACTTGTACAAAATCGTGTCACAATTTTCACCAAGTCATGTGGCTATTGAGGGAACAACCGTGAGAACCTCACCATTATTTTCTTCGACCGTTATGAATTGATGTAAGACATTAGAGAAATTCCATCATAATTTGATTGCAAGGTTATTTCTATGACTCCCTGCTATTGTGTGGCCATAATGATAAAATGTCCATGTGAAATATCCATGTGGATGGCTCACATATAGTCATGATAGTTCCAAGGTAAACCTACAAATGTGTATGTGGATACCCCCAACAACTTTTTGGAAGGTGGCAGTGCCACTATCACAACATGTTTGTGATGCAAGTTCATCGATTCCTTGCACACCATTTTGGAAGGTGACCACACAATTAGCATGGGTTTGAAAGAGTAGGAAGTAAAGTGATGATTTTGATCTTATCTTTGTATACTTCAATTCCTCTAGAGGAAAAATGATGTCATGAAACAATCCCTTCATTCATAATCATATTACATTTTTCATTGCTAAGGGATAGATTCATTTATCTACATCTTTGGAGAACCTTATCTAGATTGTCCAAGGCTTCAGTAGCTGAAATTCCATACGTGGTAAAGTCATCCATATGGATCTCAAATTTATCATGGATGAGTTCTGAAAAGATGCTAAGAATTGTTCTTTGACAATTGGTTGGGGAATTACAAAGAATAAAAGGTAATACTTTGTATGAAAATGCACCCCGTGGGCAAGTAAAGGTGGTCTTGTCCTGATCCTCATGACTAATATAAATTTGGTTGTATCCACTAAAACCATCCAGAAAGGAAAATTATTTCTTCCCATTTAAGACATCCAAAACTTGATCAATAAAAGATAGGGGAAAATGGTCCTTTTTGGTAGAATTGTTTAACTTTCGGTAATCTACACATATCCTCCATTTCCCATTCTTATTTGGGACAATAACTAGAGGAGAGACCCATTCGTTCTCTGATATAGGATATATGAATCCAACATCTAGCAACTTTTGAAGTTCTTGTTTAACTATGTATTTCATTGCAGGATCCATCCTTCTTTGGGGCCGTCTAATAGGTTTGCAGTCCTCCTTGATATAAATATGGTGAGTACAAATAGAAGGATGAATTCCTTCATGTCTTTATAATCCCATGCTAAATGTTCAATATTCATTTTCAGCACATCTAATAGTGTTTGTTCTTGCTGACTTTCAACCAAATTCTATTACAAGAATTTGGTTCATTAAATTGTCAACTCGGGTTTGTAACCTTATAAAATATGCAACACTGTATGTGCAGAAACTTGGTTTCCAATTTTTGTTATTATGAATGCAATGGAGATTGATTCCTAACTTATTCTAATTTTTTTGTGAACACAAAAGCAGAGTGATAACAGAGTGCAAAATTATAAAACAGAGTATAAATGAAAACAACTTTAAAAACCAATAGTCACTTAATATTTAGTTCTTAACTTCAGGAATGTGATCAATATGATTTCATGAACTACAAAAAAATCCCAGTTGGTTCTGTAAACTAATGAAAATCTAAATTGACTTTGAAAATTTAAAAGAAACTAAACTGATAAATTAAAATCTAATGCTACTGTTGTTTACTCACAACAATATGAGTTCATTTAATTCTTTGATCAAAAGCTTTATGGATTTTTTCAATTGAATCCAAAAAACTACATATTTTTCTAATTAGCTCTGTTTACCAAAGTCAAAAGTACTCAATAACTGCTGTATCAAAATCAACACTGTAGATGAAACAAGATTCAATTGCAGAAAAAGGACAACTAAAAATAAAATCTCAAAATTTGAAAATAGAGTAACAGAGAAATAAGTAACAAAATTAGTCATAGGGGGCCCTCCTGAATCCTTGTATGTTACTAGAAGAGTCTTATGCGAACTATGAATTACTCAAGCATATAATTGGCGCAATAAAAACCAACAACACGTGTATTAGATCAAAGTCAAAAGTACAATATCTTATGATTTCCACGATGGTTTCTCTAGTGTTCTAAGTCTGAATTTATACAAATGAATCGGGATCATTTCAGATCCAATTTTATAGGAATGTGATCATTTAAACTTTCAACTTAATATGCGTTTAATATTTACAATGATATGGAAAATATCAATATTGACAAATGTCATGGAGAAATTCATGATAGGATGCATGAATTTCTCCATATGATTTCGTTCCTCAGATTGATATCTTGATGGAGTCTTGAGCTTGCATAACTTGCCACATCATTGCCACATAAGCAGGTTGACCACGACTTTGAATTTTGCTTCCTAACATCCATGAGGGTTCTTGCGTTGATTTGACAAATGGGTAAGTTGGAGTTGTATATTTGGCACTTGGTATAACTTTGGATTTATTCTAGAAGAAGCCCAAACCTTGAGTTCAAACAAATCTACTACAGAAATTCGTTAGTGCTTACAGGAATTCGGTAGCTGTAGAGTCAGAAGATTTTGCAGCTCACTTTTAAAATAACAATGAATTAAACTATATTGCATCAAAATAACCAAAATAAGATAAAGATTAAACTTTTATCTCTGATGCTATCCGATATCAAGGATGGGATGAAATAAGGGTTTATTATGACAAAACAAAGGATTTTGGCATATGATAAATGGATAAAAATTATGCAAAAATGATGAAAAAAGAGTGAGTTTTTGAAGCCCAACATTTCCCCCACACTGGAGGTGTTGTGTGTCCTCACACAACAAAATTCTGATTGCCCCTTCAAAATTTTCAAAATTGTGTGTTGCTATGTTTGTTATACTTGCTCTGCGATAAAGAGTCTTGAGTTTTCTTCTTTAATTCCTTGATCTTATTTTTCAATTTCTAAATTTGGAGTTTTTCCTCCTAAGTTTTCCCATACCACTTCTCAGCTTCTTTAAGCAAGCATTTTTTCTCATATTCAAATCCTTTTGTTTTCTTATCAAGTTTAACTATAGTCTTTTTCAAACTTGCATTTTCTCCTTTGATGTGCCGCTCCAATACTTCCATTTCATAAATAGTTTCTTACAATTCACTGATACTTTCCTTATCACTCTATGATTGAGAAGGAATTTCTATGATTTCTGTCTCTTTACTAATGTTTTCTAGGGCATCCTGAATTCCTTCCGTATCAAGTGCAGGAAAATCAAATTCTAATGGTGAATGTATACATGTTTGAAGGGCCTTACTAGAAGATCGAGTCCTTCGTCATGGAACTTCCTCTTTCTTTGTTGGGACTATTTCTTCTTCCCCATATGTCTTCAAATCGATGAATGGGATTGAAGTATTCCTTGACTTGACTCCTATTTCCAATCTTCTTATTTTGCTTTCCATTTTTTGAAACTTTTGCTATGTTTCTAACTTCCTCTTTTTATTCTGAAGAACTGTTGCCCTCGCCTACCTTCAATTTCTCAGTGGTGGACTTAGGAGGTTGTCCACGCTTTCCTTTTTCCTTGCCCGATATTTTTTGTTGAGGGTATGAACTTTCTTCCCTTGTTTCACTAGGTGTCAAACCCTTACATTTAATTTCTTGTTGTATTCTATGAATAATGGAGGTAAGGATATCTGTACTACCTCGGCTTTGCTCTGGAGTGGAATCATGAATATCTTCCTTTCCAGGAATTAATCCCTGAATTGGTGTTTTAACTGATGTCGACCCCACAACCTTTTCTGGAATTGAACCCTGGTCTTGCAACTCTGTAAAACCATGCAGTGGTACCTTTTATTTTTTTGTGCTTTCAGTTTTCTCTTCATCAACTGTCGACATATGTATGTCGTTTGCCTCATGTCCACTTGTCTGGGTTTTCTCTTCATTATTATCCGTGTCTTCAAAAAAGAATCAATTTCTTTGCAAGAAATCATCCCAAGTGTCACCTATTTGTTGCAGTGTAGCCACGATGAGCATTTTAACCAATCCATAATGATATAGACTCGATTCTATGTTTTGTGAGCTCTTTTGGATTGTAAATGCCATTTTCTTAAGGCTATTGTATGAAAAATTTATGCAATACAAACAAAATAGTCTTCCACTTCGATTTGATAGAATCAATGGGTATGCCCTTGTTCCAATTTACTACTTGCTCAGGTTTTATTAGGAAATTCTTCTAGTCATATGTTGTAAGTATTTGATTCTTAAACCATTTCCCCCCCTGCCGAGGAAAATATGTAACTTGAGCAACAAATTCCTCTATAATTTCTATCTCTATTTCTCCTATTCGAGCCCTCTTCCCATCAAAATTGAGTGCAAACTCCTTGGAGACTTGTTCATTGTACCCTTGAAAATTTCAGAAGAATCGGATCAAACCTACTCTTCGAAACACCTTTTGACATTCAATATATCCATCAAATATCTCCATTCCACTTGGCTCATATCTTCGAATCGGTCTGGTTGAAACACACACTGAAACTGAGAGGGGGGGTGAATCAGTGTCTGGAACTTTTGACTGCTTTTCACACTTTCATAGATTAACTGAATTAACTGAATAACATATATGCAACTCAATTAATTATTCACAAACATGTGTAACACAAGCTGTATGAAGCATATAACATATCTTTCTTTTATTTATTTAACTTGAATGCATACAAATAAAACCAATCCTTTAATATATTCAACTTCAACTGAATATGAGAGATCCAACTCTCTTATACAAGACCCAACTTGTAGTTCTGAGATCCAACTAATAAATGAAGAATCCAACCCTCATAACAAGACCCAACTTGCTGATCTCAGATCCAACTGAGATGTGAGGAATCCAACCCTCATAACAAGATTCAACTTGTAAACAGACACCAACCTGATAGAATGAACTTCCATTCAATCCATTATATATATATATATA
>ML782568.1:636856-652864 GCA_009831015.1 Picea engelmannii | reverse complement strand
ATGTTGGCCAAGTATCACTTTTGAACCTTGATTTTGAGGTGGTTCTGCTAGACAATATTTATTCTGTTGTATCTCCCAATTTTTGGCCCTTTTGGGTATGAAACTTTCTCTTATGTATTTCTCTGATATTTCTTCTCTGCAATGCCATAGGTCTGATCAAAATTGGATGTGCCAAGTGGAATTTACGGTAACTTCCCCACAACTTGTCGATTTTGGCCTTTCCAGGAGATCTCACTTGTATAGTGTGCCCCGCACAAAATAATTGATATAAAATTATGAAACTCACACCCAAAATACTACAGACTGTCCACGATCCAATGAAACCAGTCCCATTTAATTTGGATACTCTAGGAAGAAGTTATGATTGTTTTACCTGGAATACCTTCTTGAGACTAGTCAATAGGGCTAGTCAGATACCCTATCTTACACAGGGTGTATCTACAAATTTAAGATGAACCAGAAGCTGAAATTTTTACCAAAAATACACTACTAATTTTGGTAAATGGCCTCTGGAGTTCAAGGTCTGAAATGTTACAAAAATTTTTTTATAGCGAAAATTCCGCAATGACTCATTTCAGGATGATTCCAGAACCCTATCTTGTACAGGCTGTATCTCCGAAAGTATAAGGCCTCAGGAGATGAATTTTGAACCCAACGTACCTTGATCTGTCTTCTAAATACCCTCCAAGCCGTTCCTTCTGAAACGTTGTAGAAAAGAAGTTATAGCTAAAATTACACGGTGTCTCAGATGTAGCAGCGAAACCCCAAGACCTTGAGCTCTGATACCATATGTTAAGAACCAAACATCAATATAGCATATAAAAATCTCAGGAAAAGTACTCAACGCCTTGAAAAAGAGATAATTTCAGATAATAAGCCTCTTCGAGGGGGCAACCTCCTTTTACCCCACTTAAATGTTCAAGTACAAGATGATTCAAAATGAAAATGTCTCCTTGGTATATATAGGAGACTAGGATGTATGATTACAAATAATGGCTTAAAGCCGACATAATTAAAATAACATTACTAATCTAAATTACAACTAATGGCCTAAAGACAACATAAATAAAATAGCATTACTAATATAATATGCCCCAATTAAGGGGTAATGATCCAATATTAGGGCTTAATAGATGGCCCTCATTCACTTTGGGACTTCAGGGCTCTGACATTCTGGTATTCTTGGTTTTTCTGAAATTATTATCGCCATAGTGGTCAGTGCCAAAGTTTACCACCTTCTTTCCTTTAGTGCGATCTCACAGTTCAAAATTTCCGTTCCAAATCGATGGTCAACATTTAATTCTAAATTAAATATTGATCTAACAACTGAGAACTCATCCGAAGCTCCTTCCTGATCGACGATTGACGTTTATTTCATGACTTCAGGATTTCATGGTTTCTTACTTGTCTCTAGTAATTGCCGAAGTGGTGAAGTGGTGAAGTGTCAAAACTTATGCTATCCTTCCACTTGGTTTCGATCAACGGTTGAGATTTCGACCGACTGTAACAGAGTTTCCTCATAGTTCTAAGGGTGTTCAATGATCTTCTTTATGATCTGTTCATTGCTATTTCTCCTGAGCTTTTAATAACTGTTTGTGCATTATTTAATGCACCGATCTTTAGTCGCTAACCCTTCTGAGCTATTATGTCCTTGTGCTTTGTTACTCTATACGTGGATTCTCTGCATGCTACTTTTCCTGAGATTTAGGAACATAGGATCACTATTGATCCTATCGTGATCAACAATGATCATGAATTGCTTCTTCCCCAAGGTGATCTTGCTGTTTCTCTAATTACTGTATATGTTTGACTCATGTTGCCATCAATGACAACACACAATCAATAATCCCAACATGTCCCATTCTTTCAGCTCCATAAAATTTCATTCCTTTGGCTTCAAATTCCGACTTCAATGACATTCTTAACTCAACTCTTTGTCTTTTGGGCGATACGCAAAATGGATGAAATTGTGGTTGGATGCAGGGTAGTGTGGATATGATGAATGATCGTGGAAATCATGTTAATGTTCATGTCATAATTTCAAAACTTATAGCAAAATTATTGGTAGGAAAAGGCAGAATGTTTATGGTTCCAATGAAATCGTGGCTTCGAATCGTATCGAATGCAATGATTTGATTTTTGAAATAAACATGCCAAAAATATTTTTTTTGTCATGCATATGTTTTATAATGTTGTATGAAATTTTTTAATATATGAGCGAAGATGAATTGGTGTAGAAATATAAGATATGATGTGAGATAGGATATGGATTTGGTCAACGGCTATGAAATCACAGATTTTAACCAGATTAGCAAAGTAAAAGTATTCATCCTTTCACAAATTCGGTATTCAAAATGCACTATAGTTTAATAGATTGTTACCTTACTCTTGTTGTTTCCTGTAAACTTGCCACTTGACCTTCATACATGCTTCTTCTTTGAATTTATTTGTGTGATGTTTTGCTGATGGAAAACTAAAGAAATGTTGTTGGAATGAAGTGTTGATGAAGAAACCCATAGACTTCAAGAATGATGTTGAAGATTGCTGATAAAATCTGCTACTAAAAGCTTTTGAAAATGTTGATGAAGACATCCATAGATTATAAAGAATGTTGATGTAGATACCTTCAAAATTTATTGATGAAAATAATTTCTGAAAATTTTGATGAAGAAATGTTGGATTTATTGATGAAAATTTTGGTGGATAACTTGAACAATCTGCTAGAGGTTAGTATCCAACAATTCTGAAATTAATCACATAATCTTTTAGTGGTTGCAGAAAGTCTGCGACTGTAAAAATATATGAAATGTGAATACTAACTGTAGAAACTGTTGCTAACTTTATTACTGAAAAAGATGGAAAACTTGTCTGTCTACAACTGAAATTATTTTCTGAAACTGAGAAAAATTTGATCAAAATCTTCCTTCTGTTTGCTTGACCCTACCTGCCATTTCTGGTTTTCAAACAAAGGCTTATTTCCTTGAATATTGCCTGCCATTTCTGGTTTTCAAATAGGATACATGCACAACTGCGCCATTTTTGGTTTTCACAGACATTGACAAATTTATTTATTTATTTATATTATATACATTTTAATATTTTTATTTATTTATTTTCATCATATATTTTTTTAAGAAAATAAATTCTAGACATGGACAAAAGAATCCTCCCTATTCATTATTTCCATGTCTGACTGTTGGAGGAAATGAGTAATAAATTCCTCCCAATTCAATGGTTTGTTATATACTCTCAATCTATGACCATTGATTAAGAAAGAAATACCTTCTGCATCTATTGTTCTAATTTTTACTACTCCATTATCATAAAATTCCTCTACTTCATATGTACCCAACCATCGGGTACTGAACTTTCCCTTAAAATTTTTGTATCTAGAGTCAAATAAAAGAGCCCAATCACTTGGTTTGAACCTCTTCTTCTTTATGAATTTATCATGCCATTTGGTTCTCTGTTGTTGAATAAGAGTTTTCTGGTGAATTGCCTCCTGTCTGATTTCATCCAACTCATTGAGTTGAGCTAACCTCTGTTGTTGTGCTTTTGATAAATCCATTCCAAGCTTGGCTACTATCCTAAAAGTCTTGATCTGGAACTCAATGGGAAACAAGACTTCCATACCACTTCCTCATCTTCCTGAGTTTTCCCATACCACTTCTCAGCTTCTTTAATCAAGCATTTTTTCTCATCTTCAAATCCTTTTGTTTTCTTGTCAAGTTTAACTATAGTCTTTTTCAAACTTGCATTTTCTCCTTTGATGTGTGGCTCCAATACTTCCATTTCATAAATAGTTTCTTGCAATTCACCGATATTTTCCTAATCACTCTGTGATTGAGAAGGAATATCTCTGATTTCTGGCTCTTTACTAACATTTTCTGGGGCATCCTGAATTCCTTCCGTATCAAGTGCAGGAAAATCAAATTATAATGGTGAATGCATATCTCTTTGAAGGGCCTTACTGGAAGACCGAGTCCTTCGTCATGGAACTTATTATTTATTTGTTGGGACTATTTCTTCTTCCGCATATGTCTCCAAATCGATGAATGGGCTTTAATTATTCCTCCCCTCGGCTCCTATTTCCAATCTTCTTATTTTGCTTGCCATTTTTCGAGACTTTTGCTATGCTTCTAACTTCCTCTTTTTATTCTAAACAACTGCTACCCTCGCCTCAAATTTTTATGTTGGAGACAAAGTCTTCTCCATCTCTATTGGTGCTTCTACCTTTAATTTCTCAGTGGTGGACTTAGGAGGTTGTCCACACTTTCCTTTTTCCTTTCCCAGGATTTTCTATTGAGGGTATGAACTTTCTTCCCCTGTTTCACTGGGTGTCAAACCCTTACCTTTAATTTCTTGTCGTATTCTGTGAATAATGGAGGTAAGGATCTCTATACTACCTCGACTCTGCTCTGGAGTGGAATTGTGAATATGTTCCTTTCCAGGAGTTAATCCATGAATTTGTGTTTTAACCGATGTCAACCCCACAACCTTTTCTGGAATTGAACCCTGGTCTTGCAACTCTGTAAAACCCTGTAGTGGTACCTTTTATTTTTTTGTTCTTTCGATTTTCTCTTCATTAGTTGTTGACATATGTATGACATTTCCCTCATCTCCACTTTTCTAGGTTTTCTCTTCATTCTTATCTGTGTCTTCAACAAAGAATCAATTTCTTTGCAAGAAATCGTCCCAAGTGTCACCTATTTGTTGCAGTCTAGCCATGATGAGCATTTTAACCAATCCATAATGATATAGACTTGATTCTAGATTTTGTGAGCTCTTTTGGATTGTAAATGCCATTTTATTAAGGCTATTATATAAGAAAAATGACATATTAAGTTCACGGCCCTTAAAAAAATGTAACAACAACCTCAAATGATAATGGAAAACTAAGCCATACTTCCTTCACAGGTAACAAATTGATGCAATACAAACAAAATAGTCTTCCACTTCGATTTGATAACAACAATGGGTATGCCCTTGTTCCAATTTACCGCTTGCTAATATTTTATTAGGAACTTCTTCCAGTCATATGTTGTAAGTATTTTATTCTTAAACCATTTCCCCCCTCACTGAGGAAAATATGTAACTTGAGCAATAAATTCCTCTATAATTTTTGTTTCCATTTCGCCTATTCGAGCCCTCTTCCTGTCAAAATTGAGTGTGAACTCCTTAGTGACTTGTTCATTGTACCCTTGAATTTTTTGGAAGAATGGGATCCAACCTGCTTTTTCAAACACCTTTTGACATTCGAGATATCCATCAAGTATCTCTATTCTTCTCGGCTCATATCTTCGAATCGGTCCCATTCTTTCAACTACAGAAAATTTCAATCCTATGGCTTTGACGACCTTCTTAACTCATCTCTTTATCTTTTGGGCGATATGAAAAATGGATGAGATGGTGGTTGTGTTAGAATATGATGGATGTGCTCATTTTACCATAGACAATATCATTATTGTCACCCAACCATAGGCCGAAGCCACCCTCTGAGCACCTTAACCTTGACAGAGAATCACTCCGGAAGCAAACCCTATGCTAGATAGCCAAACAAAGGGTAGCACACCTTTCTCCAAGGATAGTGCACCAAACAAGAGCTGATCAGATAGTACAAACCATAACCAAGAGATAGTCCAAGACAAAACCATAATATGCTAGCAGCAGCAGCTGCAACGACAACTATCCTCCAAAATTGCGCACAAAACTAGCTAATTGCAGTGCGCACAAGTGAGCTCTGCAGTTCTGAGATTTCCTGCCAGAATGAAGACTGGCTTCCTTTATTTATACTAATTCTGGCTAACTGCCTGGGCTGAATTCTCATTCTGGGTACCTATTTAATTAGTATATATTATTTCTTCTGGCCGACTTCTTCTCTTGGAGGCTAATAACCTAATACAAATTATCCTCTTGAGCCGACTTGTCTTCTAGGGTTATTAGCCAACTCATTAGGGTTTCTTCTTGCTTCCCAGAATATTATATTCTCGTTAGGTTTACACGTGGAGGTAAATACCTTCCGAAGCTACCACAATATCAACACTCACTCCTACCTAGGGACGTATTAAAGACAATGGTCTTGAGCACAAACATACCATTGAATCAGTAGCATCATCATATTCGTACAGACTATATCAAGATTAGATCATGAGCACCATCATCACTATCAATATCATCAACTGCTTCATCTCTCAAAACCATACTCCATCTGAGTAATCAAACATGATGTTGGATAAGTCACTCACTCCATAGAGTGACACAAGAACCATTCTTCTAATCTAGACACATGTCCTAGAAGAATAAATGTCCTGAATCATTTTTCATCTGGGAATTCTGTATCCATTGATCATACATCTAGCTGATAATCATTTCCAACACTGTTGATAGTCTTCAAGGCAATCAAAACAATATCATTCAATAAAACACAACTGTGTCTATCCATAGTAGTACACAACTATGATCCAGTGGTACACTACCACACAAAGTAGCACACAGGTACTTGATCAGTGACGTATAGTCACAAACAGTGGAACACATCCACCACAATAGCATACATCTACTATCTAGAGACATATAGTCTTCATAACAATCATCTGATATCAACCTGCACAGAAACAATGTTATGATATAAACTGAATCATCTGGGCCATTCTTCCACTCACATCTATGAGATCTAGAAGAGCATCCGCCCTCAGAAGGTCAAACATCAATGATGAGATATCTGGACTATTCTTCTCAAGCAAGGAAGAATACTTGTTCTGATTTATGAGCTTGGACCATTCCCCACCCTGGGCCATTCCTCCGACACTAAACAAATTGCAACCTGGAGAGAATGAGTCTGCCCTAGGGAATGCTTGTCCCTGATTGCTGAACCTAGACCATTCCTCCGAAACTAAACAATGTGCAACCTGGAGAGAATGAATCTTCCCTAAGGAATGGCTGTCTGGACCATTTCCTAAGGAAATGATTGTCCTACACCAACCTCCAAAATAGACCATTCTTCGAAACTGCTCACATCACTTTATTCTTGGCAAGGATGAGGTCAATCCTTGTCTTCCAAGCTTTGAAGTTAGAATCTCCATCTAATTTGTTTTCTGAATTCATAGAGTAAGTCATGGCTGCTTTGACTTGGTCAATCCTAGATTTGACCAAAAACTCAAACTTGACGTCTTGGCTTGCTGAGAGTACCAGGAGATGCACTAGGCTAGGGTGCACTGGTCTATCCAGAAATTAGGTCAATCCCTTCACTTAAGGTTCCTCAATGAGAGGGTTAGGGTTTCTGCAACTGCACCTGCTAGTAACCCTAGGGGCAGTGCTTTGGTGACTTCTCTTGCTAGAAACCCTAGCAACAATTCTTCAACGAGCTTAATATCCTTATGGCTATGCTCCCTTCCAGTGGTTAGATTGAGTGAAGGAGGTGTGGGCCCATAACCTGTTAGAATATGATGGATGTGATTGTTTTACCATAGACAATATCACTATTGTCACCCAACCATAGGCCAAAGCCACCCTCAGAGCACCTTAACCTTGACAAAGAATCACTCCGGAAGCAAACCCTAGGATATATAGCCAAAAAAAGGGTAGCACACCTTTCTAAAAAGATTGCACACCAAACAAGAGCTGATCAGATAGTCCAAACCATAACCAAGAGACAGTCCAAGCCAAAGCCAAAATATGCTAGCTGCAACGACAACTCTCCTCCAAAATTGCGCACAAAACTGGCTAACTGTAGTGCGCACAAGTGAGCTTTGCAGTTCTGATATTGCCTGCCAGAACGAAGGATGGCCACCTTTATTTATACTAATTCTGGCTAACTTCCTGGGCCAACTTCTCATTCTGGGTACCTATTTACTCAATATATATTATTTCTTCTCACCGACTTCTTCTCTTGGAGGCTAATAACCTAATACAAATTATCCTCTTGATCCGGCTTGTCTTCTAGGGTTATTAGACAACTCATTAGGGTTTCTTCTTGCTTCCCGAAATATTCTATTCTTGTTAGGTTTACACGTGGAGGTAAATACCTCCCACAGCTACCACAATATCAACAAGATGCAGAGTAGTATGGATATGATGAATGAACGTGGAAATCATGCCAACGTTCATGTCATAATTTCAAAAATGTATAGCAAAATTATTGGTAGGAAAAGGTGGAATGTTTATGGTTCCAATGAAATCATGGCTTTGAATCGTATCAAATGCAACGATTTGATTTTTGAAATATACATGCCAAAAATATTTTTTTTGTCATGCATATAATGTTGTATGAAAGCTTTTAATATATGCACGAAGATGAATTGGTGTAGAAATGTAAGATATGATGTGTGATAGGATATGGATTTGGTCAACGACTATGAAATCACAGATTTTAACCAGATTAACAAAGTAAACGTATTCATCCTTTCACAAATTCGGTATTTAAAATGCACTATAGTTTAATAGATTGTTACCTTACTCTTGTTGTTACCTGTAACCTTGCCACTTGACCTTCATAGATGTTGCATCTTTGAATTTATTTGTGAGATGTTTTGCTGATGGAAAATTGAATAAATGTTGCTGGAATGAAGCGTTGACGAAGAACTGTTGATGAAGAAACCCATAGACTTCAAGAATGCTACTGAGGATTGTTGATAAAAAATGCTACTAAAAACTTCTAAAAATGCCGATGAAGACATCCATAGAATATAAAGAATGTTGATGTAGATACCTTCAAAATTTATTGATGAAAATAATTTTTGAAAATTTTGATGAAGAAATGATAGATTTATTGATGAAACTTTTTGAGGATACCTTGAACAATCTGTTGGAGGTTAGTATTCAACAATTATGAAATTAATCACATAATCTTTCAGTGGCTGCAGAAAGTATGCCATTGTAAAAATATATGAAATGTGAATACTAACTGTAGAAACTGCTGCTAACTTTATTACTGAAAAAGATGGAAAACTTGGAAGAAAAACTTGTCTGTCTGCAACTGAAATTGATTTCTGAAACTGAGAAAAATTTGATAAAAATCTTCCTTCTGTTTGCCTGACCCTGCCTGATCCAAAAATATCTTTTAACGACAATGGTTGAGTTTTTAAAGCATGAGTTATTTAACCATTTAAGGAAACTGATGAAAGAATGAATAATTAATGATGAATCATGGCATCCATAAAGCAATATATAGATCTGGAAATAAGCATGAAGAAACAACAAACCATAAACAACAAAGTTGATAGCGGAGTTCGGCACAAAATTGCCTACGTCTTCGGGCCTTTGTCTTAGTGGGGGAGGTTTCTTTATTAATTCTTCAATGCTTGAAAAGTACATCAAAATTACATCAAATAGACTTCATACTGATCTCACTGTATTGTGCTCGACCTCAGAAATCCAATGCAACTAACGACACTGAAAAAGGCTGAGTATAGCCTTCAGAAATGGCCTCCAAAGTTCTCCTAATTCACTGGTTTTCTCTGCATAAATAACACCATTCTTCTCTATTTTGCATAAAATCGACCTCCTTCTGCAATGGTAAATCTTTGAATTTAAAAAGTACAGGTCGTGGGATCAAATCCCAACAAAATCCAACTTGTGGCATGAAATATGCATCGAATATGGGTTGAAATCTCCTTGATATTCCATAAAATATGTAATATGGTTTTAAATAAAACCATATTACAAATTTCTTGACCCACAATATGTGCGCGCATTTAATAAACCACATAAATATAATTTATATAACCATATTACAAAGTATTGAAAAACTATATAGTGTGTGGATATTGAGCAACCCCTGGTCATAACGCCTTTTTATACATTACACTTAAGAGTGCGCATTGTGGCATTTTATGGTGGAATCAACCCTAACCTAAGGCTTCATACCCACTTTTTTTTGTTTTTCTTTTGAAATACATGGTCAACACCATATAATTATGCCGAAGGCATTCTTTAGTGTTAGGTTTTCTAAAACCATCATCCAAAACCACCTTTGTACACCTATACATGTCCTTCCGCACCAAGAAACAAGAAAACAGGTGAGAAGGTGAGTTCATGTCAAATCTATCTGCAGTCTGCCAACACCCCACTTTGTTGTATTTAAAATGGTTGTATTTAACTGAGCCGTGATGGCGGTGGCGACGCGACTGGTTATGAACACGAGAATTTTTGAGTACCAATACCCCCACCTGTGCCTCCAAGTGTGAAAGCAGGGTGGATGATAAGTGGGTATTCCCCAATAGATTCTTCTATCTTAAAACAATCCTCCAAATTAGTCGCTATTCCAGAGGGGGGGGACTTCACTCCAATCTTATCCATTGCCTTCTTGAACAACTCCTTGTCCTCCGCCTTCTTTATTGCATCCAACTTGGTGCCTATCATCTCCACACCGTATTTCTCCAAGGCTCCCCGTTCCACTAGATCCACCGCGAGATTCAGTGCATTCTGGCACCCCATAGTTGGTAGGAGCGCATCGAGCCTCTCCTTCTCCAAGACTTGCTCTACTAATTCTGGGGTCATGGGGGTAATATATGTCCTGTCGACCAAATATGGATCCGTCGTAATAGTGGTGGGATTATATTTAATTAGAATGACCTTGTAACCTTCTTCCTTCAGGGCGTTTCATGCCTGAGTTCCAGAGTACTCAAACTCACAGGCTTGGCCTATGACAATGGGTCTGACCCCCATGATCATAATTTTCTTCAAATCCGTGCGCTTCCCACTTGTGGGTACATGCTTCTCCCTCTTCTCACTAATGGAGATATCCTTCGCCTCCACTGTGAGGCCTTTTTGTATGAATTTGCTGAGAATTCGGTGACGGCCTGATGCATTTTTTATGCAGGGGAAGCATATGAAAGAGCCGAACAAGCTACGGTACTGAAATGAAAAGTGGGTGATTGATTCCAACCTATTGGACAGGCGATGATTCGCAAAGGACTGAGATCCGAACAATGCAGCGGCCATCATTTCAAACTCCCAATTTTTCCACAGTTAAAATATATCCGTCCAACTAAAACCATCTCAATCCACCTCCTTACGTTGTGAAGTCGTAGTTATCTTGTGAAATACAGGGTTTTGAGGACTGTTCACCGAAAGATATGAGGATTCTAGAGCTACAACACTGTAATCTTCGTCTTGTTTTCGGATAATCTGTGCGGGTAAGCATAGTTTCTTTACAGACATGCTTTCAGATAAATAATAGTCTTTACAAAATTAATCGGTTGCAATGCTTGAATCCTCAACGATTTATGGGGAACATGGACTTTTTTTTTCAGGAGAATCTTTGATTTTTTGTGATAGAGAAAATTAAATCTGGTTCTGTATTCCCAAGAAGTCTGAAAAATATGAGTGGAGACAACTCCATGGCCCATGGTATTGGGAAATTAAAAGTAAAAACTCTTAAATAAACTTAAACGATCAAACTTCTGCTCAATTTTAAGGTTTGAGTGCTCAATAATACTACATATTTCAAATAAGCGATGTGTGTACAATCCTTGAGCTTGTGTAGGTCGTTTGAAGAATTTTGCACACCTATCTTCTAGTAATTTTAGTGGAGTTTTTGTCCGACAAGTTCGACCAAGCTTATGAGGTGAACAATATTCGTTCGTTGTAGGTGATTGAGATGTTCATTTAACTTTCTATTCAGTTGGTCAGTCCACCACGTTTTTTTCCCTTTTCTTTTTCTTTGGCACCATTTGTAGAAATGCCAAAGGATAAGTAGAATGGAGGTAACTGCTTGTTTTATAAGAATTCTTTATGAGAAACACATTATTATAGTGGATTTATTTGTTTTTTATACCCGATTTCCACACAGGCGATCTAAGCAACTCCCTTATTCAATATCTTTCTGTTTTTAACAAGTGATTGCTTCTCATACTGCTATTTTTTTTTTTTCTCTTAAATTTGATCAACTCTTTAGATTTATTGTTCATGATATGTAATACCAGGTAATCTATGATTATTGACCATGCTTTCCTATCTCTTTGGATGCAAGTTTCCAATTTGTGTGTTTGAGTGGATTGTCGGGATTTTCATTTTACAAGCAATTATCCAACAATTGTCCATTAGATAATAATAACATGTTCACAATGATTTTTTTTTATCAAAGTCTGAAGGGACAGGTCATAACATAGGCTAGAAGTGCATAGCATAATGTTTCTGTGTTGTTCTTCCAAACCTTTGGTTCACCTCGAGAAATATTGGCTCAAACACTTTGTTTTTAGTTTGAAGACATTTTCTACATATTGTTGCATTTTCATCTTTTCAACTGTTACAGGAGTCAGACCTTCATCTGACCATGAGTCGCCTGCATGATGGCTATTCGATGTCCTCGTTCTTTGGATTCTTTGAAAATCATTTTAGACTTTTTATCGGTAAGCATCATTCAATTCCTCTGTAATGCTTAGTCAAATAGTGTCATGTTTTGAGACTGTTTTAGAAGAAATATTAGAGAAACTCAAGATGAATAAGCCAAAGGATTTTATAGATCTAACATGGATACTACAAGCCATGGAAATCTTGTTCTCACTGCATACTGATCTAAAGTCCTTAGTTGGGGATCTCCGGTTTCCTATAGAAAAATGGGATGAAAAATGGATTGATCAGTATCTGGATGACACTGTAAATCTGCTTGATCATTCTATTGTATTGAATGCTGAAATCTCATGGATACTACACCGCCATCTTATAGTCCAGTATGTAGTACATACTGCATTTGTTGAATTTCTTTGATGGAATGCAATCATCTGACAAGCTCCATATTATAGTCCAGTACGTAATACGTATTGCATTTGTTGAATTTCTCTAATGGAATGCAATCATTTGACAAGCTATATTTCGTGCCAAAGATCATTTGGGAGAATTCATGGGAGAAACAAAAGCCAAGAAGAAAAATGCTAAAGAGATGAGAAATACTTAGCTGCATAAAGGAAGCTGACATCCACTTAACAAAAACACCAAACATTGAAAAGTCACAGATAAAACTAGTGGAAAACAAAAATGAGAGTTGGGTAAAGAGATTAGAAATACCCAATTGCAAAACAAGGTATGGCATTCCCCAACAAGTTTGCAACCAAATCTGCATTTTTTTGCAGCCCTCAGTATATACAATACCTGCAACTACTGCAAGTCACGGTTAGGATAGAAAGAGAAGACGGTGCATTACATGTTTCCATTACTGATTGTAGCTATGATTATCAACAACCATTGAAATTTCTATCCCAGGAATATGCGATAGAGTAGATTTGGCTAAAACATACTACGAAGGATTAAACTAGTCCATGATAAGGTAACGAAAAATATGTGTGATACACACCTCTTTTATAATTTGGTGATGGGTATTTTGTAGTTTGATTTCAATATGCAGTGTCAAATGTAGTTATAAACATAAAAAAAGAGTGTTGGGATACATTTTCTTTATCAGATTTGAGGATACATTTTCTTTATTAGATTTAGTATCTATTCAAATTCGCTTGAAATTTATCATCTGAATATATAATTCCACTTAGCCCTTTCTTTTGATATTTTTTCTCAATGGACGAATACAAGATTCTTTCAAATACTCAAAATATGAATCCATTTATATTGCATAACTTACACTTCCTGAACGCAATAAAATATACTTGAAATAGTTTCAAAAATCATGAAAATGTGTAAACAAAATGAAGCAAATATTTAGAAAATTGAGTTATCACTATCAAACAAATTAAAATACAATGAGCTTAGATAGCAAATGTATTCAAATATTTTAGGGAATAAATACATATGCGAACATGTGCAAATATTCTAGAGAATAAAAAATATGACATTTACAAATTACCTTTGAAAGTTGAATTGCAGAACATAACTGTTAGGTAACGCCTTGATTCATGATTGATCAGAGTATGACACAACGAGATGCATTTACTCCTAGCGACCTGATTGAATGCGAGTATTTACACTGGTATGTATCCATATTCTCTGGTATTGGAATTATGGAGTCTAAACATTCAATCAACATTGCCACTTACATCGCTTTAAAACTTGATCTGATGTGCAGGAGTGTTGCACAACATAATTTATGCTCAAGCTTATGAGAAGCCATCCATATGCGAATGAAACATTGCCATTAGACTAAAGCATCAATTGCAACATTGTCATATCTTATTAGACTACAATGATTTTGTAGGGGCGTAAATTAATATGATTGAAAATTAATCTTTATGGTCATAATAGTATTTTTGGTCAATGATTTACTTTTTTTTTTTAATTAAATTGTGAAGGTTTGACAAATCTAAAAACATTAATGCATATAGTTCACAACCAGTGACAAATCTAAAAACAATAATGCATTATAGTTCACAACCAATGATATTTACTCTCATCACTTCCATATAAATGAATAATTTAAAAAAGTTTTTTTAATAAAAATAATAGACACTTTTCATAATTAAAAAGAGATTTTTAAATTTTAATAAAAATAATAAACACTTTGAGAAAACAACATAAATGGTTACAAAGTTGAATGAATTAATACAAAGTAAAAGAACTTCCACGCTAAGCCAAGGAAGGAATGCAAACCTTCTTGGACAATCGTAGCAATGAATGAGATCTTTCGCCTGAAGAGGAGAAATAAAACTATGACAGGACAGTGCCTCCTGAAGAGGAGAAATAAAATCATGACATAATAGTATTGTAACGAAGTCTTCCTCCCAACCAAACCAACTTGATTTATGGGGGCTAGCTGTCACTAAGTAAGCTAAAACTATGGACTAATAAGAACCGTCAGGTACTAATAAGAAACAATATGTAAATGATTTAATCATAGCATTCTCGACCTTTCATGCCGTTAAAGGTTGACCTAGAACAAAAGGTTGACCCAATGCGTGTATCCTTCATTAAAACAAATATTGTGTTAAGGATTTCAGTGATCTTGTACATAAATTTGCAAATTAGTACATAAATTTGCTACATGTTAATACATTATTTATATAAAAACCAAAAACATGGTAGAAAATAAAAGATATTTTTTTTTAAAGAAAAATAAAAATTTATCACAAGTCAAAGAATAATCATAAAATAATTATTTCTCAATAAATACATTATACATCACCAAAATATTTTATAGTAAACAATGCTCTTACCTTTAAGTCAAAGAATAATCATAAACTGATTATTTTCCTTATACATGACCAAAATATTTTGTAGTAAACAATTTTCATGCTTTACATGATTTGATTATATTTTGTCGATAAGAAAATTGTTGATAGGAAAATACTAACGAGAGGCACAATTCTTAGAGTTTAAAAGACATGTGATATATTACACTTCTACCCTCCAATATATGTTAAAGACATCATTTATAGGTGGATAAGGTGTATGCGAAGACATTGAAAAATATTTTGGAGTTCTTCCTCCAAATAATTTATATGACCAAACATGATTTCTTATACTACTCATACTTAAAGAAGTTCTTCCACCAATTACTTTATAGGACCAAAAGTGGGATTTAGATAGGAAGGTTATTATTTTAATTAGTCCTCTTGAGGGTCAAAATAAATTGTAAGTTGTGCATAGCGTATATAAAAATAACTAATGTTCAGCTCAGGTGAGCTTTAGTTTAATATTTTATGTTAAACTAAGCGAATTCAATCTAAGATGCTCCATACATTACGATAAATTAATGTTGATTTGTAGCCAAATGAAAGGAACATAGACTAACCAAATTACATAGTTTGAATTTATAAACAATGAAAAACATGCATCACTAACAAACAATTTTGATTCAGACAAAATGATAGTTAGGAAGGGGGTGAGTAGGGTATGTATACCTCCTTAGACTTTACCAATTTGGTGTCTGGCTTGATCATGACCTTAAAAATGGATTATTATTATTATTATAAAAAAATGCATCACAAAAGAACAATGCCAAGACAATGATATTTAGATGTATAAACAATATAAGTGTGCATCATAAATCATAATCATTCTCTCCTTGGAAAACATATATTTAGATTTATAAAGAAGAATAAACTATAATCACTTTACTTCATA
>ML782568.1:615149-635300 GCA_009831015.1 Picea engelmannii | reverse complement strand
TCGAGAAGCATGTCCAGGCGTTGGCCCATGAGGAGGGCACGATGCTCCAGGTCAGACATGTGGCCTCGGAGCTCGAACACCAGGGACAGGTGCTCCTCACGGAGGAGAAAGCCATGCAGTTCACCACCCTCGTCGTCGAGTGTCCTTCTCTTCGCACCATCCTTTGCTTCCTTTCCCATCAGGCACATTTTATCCACATCCAACGCCGCTTCCAGGTCCTGCCAGGGAACCTCTTCCACAATACAACCAGGAAAATCAACATCCAAACCTGAATTGGGTTTGTTTTCCTCTCTGCCAGACCTCACTGTGTCGCAGGGCACCTCCATTGTCGTCAGGTCCTCCAAAGTTGGGTCCTCCTCTACAATACACGCCGGGTACAAATCCTCAGTGCCGTCCTCCAGCTTAACGGTGTCCGCACTGCTGCGGCCAGCTTCCTTTTCGGCAATGGTGGAGAGCATAGCCTTTTCCTTTGCCCGAGCCTTCTTTCTAAGCAGTGAAGTAGCCATGGCCAGAGCACGTTCGAAATTCTCTTTACGCCGCCGCTGTGCCTTGTGGGCGTTCCAAGCAGAACCACGACGAGGCGTTCCTCATTTCCTAGTCATATTATCATGGGGGTAAGTAAGATTGCAGAGCGCTCGCCGAGAAAAACACGAAGGCCAGGACGAGGGCGGAAGCCAATTTAGAGCATAAGCAGGAGGATCCGTGCCAATGCTCCATGAAAGGATGGTGAACCAGGGCGCAAGGAGCGCGGAACTACACCAGAGCCTCCAGACGAGGAGCAGAGCCGAGGCCGGAGCGAAAGAAAGCGAATAACCAGACTTCGAGAACCCATAACCGCCTTTAACCTCAAGCTTGCTGAGTACACCGAGCTCGTAAATGGTCGCTCGAGGGAGGAGTCCTCCCATCTCTGAACTGCTGTTATGGCTGTCCTGCATCATTAATGCGGGTGCAATGGTGGCGACCTTCAACATTTAATCCCAGGCTAAGTGCGAAGCCTGCTGTCACTCCTTCGTCGCGTGTCACCCCATACGGGGCGATAATATATAATATTTTAAACCAATCCACTTTAATGCTTTAAAATATTTCATATAATATTTTAAACCAATCCACTTTAATGCTTTAAAATACTTCATATAATATTTTAAACCAATCCACTTTAATGCTTTAAAATACTTGATATAATATTTTAAAGCAATCCACTTTAATGCTTTAAAATACTTCACATGGGTGATTTGAATATTTTAAAATGGATTAAGTTATGGTTTGGTGAATATAATAACATATCAAAATGACATCCAACCATGTCATTTCTAGTCAAATGAAACCACATCACTTGTCACATGTCATGTTGCCATGTTAACCACTGAACCTTTTATGACCAAAATTTCAAACTGCAACAACTTTCATATGTGGTGTTCAATTTACAATCCGTTTGCGTCATCAGAAAGGTTGCGACGAGATATTTGCAATGGATTTGGTCTCGCTCTAATCCAAGAAATTTGAATATTGGGCCTTTTTGGATTCATTTGGATCACTGCCTTCCATTTCTGGTTTTCAAGCAGAGCCTTATTTTCTTGAATCTTGCCTGTCATTTCTGGTTTTCAAACACAATCCATGCACAACTGTGCCATTTCTGGTTTTCAAACAGGATCCATGCACAACTGCACCATTTCTGGTTTTCACACATAGTGCCAAATTTATTTATTTATATTATATATATTTTAATATTTTTATTTATTTATTTATTTTCATCATATATATTTTTAAGAAAATTAATTCTCGATAGGGACAAAAGAATCCTCCCTATTCATTATTTCCATGTCTGACTGTTGGAGAAAATGAGGAATAAATTCCTCCCGATTCAATGGTTTGTTATATACTCTCAATCTATGACCATTGATCAAGAAAGAAATACCTTCTGCATATGTTGCTCTAATTTTTACTACTCCATTATCATAAAATTCCTCTACTTCATATGGACCCAACCATCAGGTACTAAACTTTCGCTTAATTTTTTTGTATCTAGACTCAAATAAAAGAGCCCAATCACCTGGTTTGAAGGTTTTCTTCTTTATTAATTTATCATGCCATTTGGTTCTCTGTTGCTGAATAAGAGTTGTTTGGTTAATAACCTCCTGTATGCTTTCATCCAACTCATTGAGTTGAGATAACCTCTATTGTTGTGCTTTTGATAAGTACATTCCAAGCTTGGCTGTTCTCCTAAAAGTCTTGATCTGGAACATAATAGGCAGTAAGACTTGTTTTCCATACAAGCTCATATAGTCTATGACCAATAGTACTTCTCCATGTAGTACAATAAGCCCACAAAGCTTCCAGAAGTCGATCTTTCCAATCTTTATGATGCAATGCTCTTTACAATGAATACTCTTTACAAAATTAATCGGTTGCAATGCTTGAATCCTCAACGATTTATGGGGAACATGGACTTTTTTTTTCCAGGATAATCTTTGATTTTTTGTGATAGAGAAAATTAAATCTGGTTCTGTATTCCCGAGAAGTTTGGAAAATATGAGTGGAGACAACTCCATGGCCCATGGTATTGGGAAATTAAAAGTAAAAACTCTTAAATAAACTTAAACGATCAAACTTCTGCTCAATTTTAAGGTTTGAGTGCTCAATAATACTACATATTTCCAGTAAGCGATGCGTGTACAATCCTTGAGCTTGTGTAGGTCGTTTGAAGAATTTTGCACACCTATCTGCTAGTAATTTTCGTGGAGTTTTTGTCTGACAAGTTCGACCAAGCTTATGAGGTGAACAATATTCGTTCGTTGTAGGTGATTGAGCTGTCCATTTAAATTTCTATTCAGTTCGCCAGTCCACCACTTTTTTTTCCCTTTTCTTTTTCTTTGACACCATTTGTAGAAATGCCAAAGGATAAGTAGAATGGAGGTAACTACTTGTTTTATAAGAATTCTTTATGAGAAACACATTATTATAGTGGATTTATTTTTTATTTTTTATACCCGATTTCCAGATAGGAGATCTAAGCAGCTCCCTTATTCAATATATTTCTGTTTTTAACAAGTGATTGCTTCTGATACTGCTATTTTTTTTTCTTAAATTTGATCAACACTTTATATTTATTGTTCATGATATGTAATACCAGGTAATCTATGATTATTGACCATGCTTTCCTATCTCTCTGGATGCAGGTTTCCAATTTGTGTGTTTGAGTGGATTGTCGGGATTTTCATTTTACAAGCAATTGTCCAACAATTTTCCATTAGATAATAATAACATGTTCTCACTGCATACTGATCTAAAATCCTTAGTTGGGGATCTCGGGTTTCCTATAGCAAAATGGGATGAAAAATGGATTGATCAGTATCTGGATGACACTGTAAATTTGCTTGATCTTTCTATTGTATTGAATGCTGAAATCTCATGGATACTACACCACCATCTTATAGTCCAGTACATAGTACATACTACATTTGTTGAATTTCTCTGATGGAATGCAATCATCTGACAAGCTCCATATTATAGTCCAGTACGTAATACGTATTGCATTTGTTGAATTTCTCTAATGGAATGCAATCATTTGACAAGCTATATTTCGTGCCAAAGATCATTTGGGAGAATTCATGGGAGAAACAAAAGCCAAGGAGAAAAATGGTAAAGAGATGAGAAATACTCAGCTGCATAAAGGAAGCTGACATCCACTTAACAAAAACACCGAAATTGAAAAGTCACAGATAAAACTAGTGGAAAACAAAAATGAGAGTTGGGTAAAGAGATTAGAAATACCCAATTGCAGAACAGGGTATGACATTCCCCAACAAGTTTTCAACCAAATCTACATTTTTTTGCAGCCCTCAATATATACAATACCTGCAACTACTGCAAGTCACGGTTAGGATAGAAAGAGAAGAGGGTGCATTACATGTTTCCATTACTGATTGTAGCTATGATTATCAACAACCATTGAAATTTCTATCCCAGGAATATGCGATAGAGTAGATTTGGCTAAAACATACTACGAAGGATTAAACTAGTCCATGATAAGGTAACGAAAAATATGTGTGATACACACCTCTTTTATAATTT
Organism: Picea engelmannii; assembly: GCA_009831015.1. Classification (NCBI taxonomy): domain Eukaryota; kingdom Viridiplantae; phylum Streptophyta; class Pinopsida; order Pinales; family Pinaceae; genus Picea; species Picea engelmannii. The sequence continues at coordinate 631,229 of ML782568.1, read as the reverse complement.
AGTGATGGGTATTTTGTAGTTTGATTTCAATATGCAGTGTCAAATGTAGTTATAAACATAAAAAAGAGTGTTAGGATACATTTTCTTTATTAGATTTGAGGATACATTTTCTTTATTAGATTTAGTATCTATTCAAATTCGCTTGAAATTAATCATCTGAATATATAATTCCACTTAGCCCTTTCTTTTGATATTTTTTCTCAATGGCCGAATACAGGCTTCTTTCAAATACTCAAAATATGAATTTGTTTATATTGCATAACTTACACTTCCTAAACGCATTAAAATATACTTGAAATAGTTTCAAAAATCATGAAAATGTGTAAACAAAATGAAGAAAATATTTAGAAAATTGAGTTATCACTATCAAACAAATTAAAATACAATGAACTTAGATAGCAAATGTATTCAAATATTTCAGGGAATAAATACATATGCGAACATGTGCAAATATTCCAGAGAATAACAAATATGACATTTACAAATTACCTTTGAAAGTTGAATTGCAGAACATAACTGTTAGGTAACGCCTTGATTCATGATTGATCAGATTATGATACAACGAGATGCATTTACTCCTAGCAACATGATTGAATGCGAGTATTTACACTGGCATGTATCCATATTCTCTGGTATTGGAATTATGGAGTCTAAACATTCAATCAACATTGCCACTTACATCGCTTTAAAACTTGATCTGATGTGCAGGAGTGTTGCACAACATAATTTATGCTCAAGCTTATGAGAAGCTATCCATATGTGAATGCAACATTGTCATTAGACTAAAGCATCAATTGCAGCATTGTCATATCTTATTAGACTACAATGATTTTGTAGGGGCGTAAATTAATGTGATTAAAAATTAATCTTTATGGTCATAAGAGTATTTTTGGTCAATGATTTACTTTTTTTTGTAATTAAATTGTGAAGGTTTGACAAATCTAAAAACATTAATGCATATAGTTCACAACCAATGACAAATCTGAAAACAATAATACATTATAGTTCACAACCAATGATATTTACTCTCATCACTTCCATATAAATGAATAATTTAAAAAAGTTTTTTTAATAAAAATAATAGACACTTTTCATAATTAAAAAGAGATTTTTAAATTTTAATAAAAATAATAAACACTTTGAGAAAACAACATAAATGGTTACAAAGTTGAATGAATTAATACAAAGTAAAAGAACCTCCACGCTAAGCCAAGGAAGGAATGCAAACCTTCTTGGACCATCGTAGCAATTAAGGAGATCTTTCGCCTGAAGAGGAGAAGTAAAACTATGACAGGATAGTGCCTCCTGAAGAGGAGAAATAACATCATGACATAATAGTGTTGTAACGAAGTCTTCCTCCCAACCAAACCAACTTGATTTATGGGGGCTGGCTGTCACTAAGTAAGCTAAAACTATGGACTAATACGAACCGTCAGGTACTAATAAGAAACAATATGTAAATGATTTAATCATAGCATTCTCGACCTTTCATGCCGTTAAAGGTTGACCCAGAACAAAAGGTTGACCCAACGTGTGTATCCTTCATTAAAACAAATATTGTGTTCAGGATTTCAGTTATCTTGTACATAAATTTGCAAATTAGTACATAAATTTGCTACATGTTAACACATTATTTATATAAAAACCAAAAACATGGTAGAAAATAAAAGATATTTTTTTTTAAAGAAAAATAGAAACTTATCACAAGTCAAAGAATAATCATAAAATAATTATTTCTCAATAAATACATTATACATCACCAAAATATTTTATAGTAAACAATGCTCTTACTTTTAAGTCAAAGAATAATCATAAACTGATTATTTTCCTTATACATAACCAAAATATTTTGTAGTAAACAATTTTCATGCTTTACATGATTTGATCATATTTTGTCGATAAAAAAATTGTTGATAGGCAAATACTAACGAGAGGCACAATTCTTAGAGTTTAAAAGACATGTGATACATTACACTTATACCCTCCAATATATGTTAAAGACATCATTTATAGGTGGATAAGGTGTATGCGAAGACATTGAAAAATATTTTGGAGTTCTTCCTCCAAATACTTTATATGACCAAACATGATTTCTTATACTACTCATACTTAAAGAATTTCTTCCACCAATTACTTTATAGGACCAAAAGTGGGATTTAGATAGGAAGGTTATTATTTTAATTAGTCCTCTTGAGGATCAAAATAAATTGTAAGTTGTGCATAGCGTATATAAAAATAACTAATGTTCATCTTAGGTGAGCTTTAGTTTGATATTTTATGTTAAACTAAGCGAATTCAATCTAAGATGCTCCATACATTACGATAAATTAATGTTGATTTGTAGCTAAATGAAAGGAACATAGACTAACCAAATTACATAGTTTGAATTTATAAACAATGAAAAACATGCATCACTAACAAACAATTTTGATTCAGACAAAATGATAGTTAGGAAGGGGGTGAGTAGGGTATGTATACCTCCTTAGACTTTACCAATTTGGTGTCTGGCTTGATCATGACCTTAAAAATGGATTATTATTATTATGATTATTATAAAAAAATGCATCACAAAAGAACAATGCCAAGACAATGATATTTAGATGTATAAACAATATAAATGTGCATCATAAATCATAATCATTCTCTCCTTGGAAAACATATATTTAGATTTATAAAGAAGAATAAACTATAATCACTTTACTCCATACAAAAATATTTTTAAGTCTATACACACTACAAACTTGTGTTAAGGTTAGAGATTCAATCCTTATCAATAATAAATCAAAATTATTCACGATGACATAAAGATATTTAATTTTATAGACAATAACATTAAATATATTGAAAATGAACATAGATTCATTTAAATTATGGATTCATAATTAATATGATTAAGATTTATAAACAAAAAATATTTTTAGTACATTACTAAACCCTATAAAAGTTTTAAAAAATTTGAAACTAAATTCATAAAGTTAAAATATTATTATGGATCATAACTTGGAATAATAATATTTTACATTGGTAATCTGGTTTCTAAGTAGATTCTATTTATAAGTTTTATTTATTTTACTAGGTTTTATTTATTTTCACTTTCATTACTTCGACATTCTCATTTTCCCTTTTATGAAGTACGCTAGTATAAAATAATCCAAAGATATGGTTCATGAGATTCGACCTTTGTAATATTTGTTTCCCTTTTAAAATGAGATTTTTCCCCTTTTGTTTTATGATAATATATAATATTTTAAACCAATCCACTTTAATGCTTTAAAATACTTCATATAATATTTTAAACCAATCCACTTTAATGCTTTAAAATACTTCACATGGGTGATTTGAATATTTTAAAATGGATTAAGTTATGGTTTGGTGAATATAATAACATATCAAAATGACATCCAACCATGTCATTTCTAGTCAAATGAAACCACATCACCTGTCACATGTCATGTTGCCATGTTAGCCATTGAACCTTCTATGACCAAAATTTCAAACTGCAACAACTTTCATATGTGATGTTCAATTTACAATCCGTTTGCGCCGCCAAAAAGGTTGCGACGAGATATTTGCAATGGATTTGGTCTCGCTCTAATCCAAGAAATTTGAATATTGGGCCTTTTTGGATCCATTTGGATCACTGCCTTCCATTTCTGGTTTTCAAGCAGAGCCTTATTTTCTTGAATCTTACCTGTCATTTCTGGTTTTCAAACAGGATCCATGCACAACTGCGCCATTTCTGGTTTTCACACATAGTGCCAAATTTATTTATTTATATTATATATATTTTAATATTTTTATTTATTTATTTATTTTCATCATATATATTTTTAAGAAAATTAATTCTGGACAAGGACAAAAGAATCCTCCCTATTCATTGTTTCCATGTCTGACTGTTGGAGAAAATGAGTAATAAATTCCTCCCGATTCAGTGGTTTGTTATATACTCTCAATCTATGACCATTGATCAAGAAAGAAATACCTTCTGCATATGTTGCTCTAATTTTTATTGCTCCATTATCATAAAATTTCTCTACTTCATATGGACCCAACCATCAGGTACTAAACTTTCGCTTAAATTTTTTGTATCTAGACTCAAATAAAAGAGCCTAATCACCTGGTTTGAAGGTCTTCTTCTTTATTAATTTATCATGCCATTTGGTTCTCTGTTGTTGAATAAGAATTGTCTGGTGAATAACCTCCTGTATGCTTTCATCCAACTCATTGAGTTGAGATAACCTCTGTTGTTGTGCTTTTGATAAGTCGATTCCAAGCTTGATTGTTATCCTAAAAGTCTTGATCTGGAACTCAATAGGCAGTAAGACTTGTTTTCCATATACAAGCTCATACAGTCTATGACCAATAGTACTTCTCCATGTAGTATGGTAAGCCCACAAAGCTTCCAGAAGTCAATCTTTCCAATCTTTATGATGCATCTGAATTGTCTTGGTTAGGATAGCTTCAAGAAATTTATTGGTTGATTCCACTTTCCTATTGGCTTGTGGATGGTATGGAGAAGATTTCCGATGTTTGATCTTGTACTTCTCCATGATATTCTGAACAAGTTTTGATGTGAATTGAGCGCCTTGATTTGTAACAATTTCTCTTGGAATACCAAAACGAGTGAATATGTCCTCAAATAAAAAATCTACAATAGATTTTTCAGTAGCAAAAGTAAGTGGTTTAGCCTCTACCCATTTTGTCACATAATCAGTACATACTAAAACATACCTTTTATTCCTTGATGTTGAAGAAATTGGTCCCATAAAATCTAGAGCCCATCTTTCAAAAGGTTCAATGAGTAGTTGTAGTTGTAGATGCATTTCATCTTCTTGTACTGGCCTTCCCATTCTTTGACAACTATCACATATTTTCACATATTGCTTAGTATATTTGAAAAGAGAGGGCCAATAATACCCCAAACAGAAGATTTTATAAGAAGTTCTTCGATTAGCAAAATGTCCTCCACATGGTTCATCATGGCATGCTTTTAATATGTCATATATCTCATCTTCTCTAACACACCTATGAATGATCAAATTAGGTCCTATCCAAAAAAGTTCTCCATCAATCCTTGAATACAAAGTACTAGCTTTAATAACTTTCTATTTCTCTTTTTGTAACAGATGTTGAGGTAATTTTCCAGTGGCCAAGTAATTGGCAATATCTGCATACCAAGGAGATTTGTTAGCTATTTCAAATAAATGTTCATATGGAAATTCATCATTAACAAGAATTAATTCACCTTCATTTTGAATCCTAGACATAAAATCTTCCACTACATTTTATTTTCTAGGTCTATCTAATATGGTGATATCAAACTCCTGAAGTAAAAGAAGCCACCTAGTAATTATACCATTAGTAATTGGTTTGTTCATGAAATATCTAATGGATGAATGGTCTGTGTGGACAAAACCTCATATCCTGTGATATAGTGCCTAAATTTATTGATGGTATGCACTACTGCAATAAATTCTTTTTCTGTGACTGTGTAATTTAATTCATGAGGTGTCAAATTCTTGCTAACAAAGTAAATGGAATATGAAACTTGATTTTATTTTTGTACCAAAACTACACCTAAGGCTGTATTAGAAGCATCTATAGATATATGAAATGGAAGAGACCAATTTGGTCCTCTTAAAACAAAAGCTATAGAAAGTTTCTCTTTTAAAATTTCAAATGTAGTTTGGCATGGTGTATTCCAAAAAAAATCATTATCTTTTGTGAGAAATTTAAACAATGGAGATGTTATTTGTGTGAACTTTTCAATAAAAATCTTTTAGTAACCAACATGTCCTAAGAAACTTCTGACATCCTTTTGATTCTTTGGCATTGGAATATTGGAAATGACTTCTATTTTCTTTGGATCCACCTTTATTCCTGTAGAAGACACAAAGTGGCCCAAAATTATTCCTTTAGTTTGTAACATAAAGCATTTCTCATGAATTAGTGTTAAATTTGTTTCTTGACATCTGATTAACACTTTTTCTATGAAATTCTAATGCTTCCTCAAAAGTATTTCCATAAACAATAAAATCATCCATATAAACCTCTACACAATCATGAATCAGTTCAGAAAATATACCCAATACAACATGTTGGAAAGTTGCAGGTGCATTACATAATCCAAAAGGTAGTACCCGATATGCATACATACCCCAAGGATAAGTGAATGTGGTCTTATCCTGATCTTCCAGAGCAATTTGAATTTGGTTGTAACCCCTAAAGCCATCCAGAAAGGAAAAGTAATTTTTTCCTGCTAATGTATCTAGTACCTGATCTATGAAAGGTAATGGTAAATGATCTTTCAAGGTTGATTTATTCAATTCCTTGTAATCCACACACACACACACACACACACACACACACACACACACACACACACACCATTTTCCATTTTTCTTTGGAACAATTACCAAAGGTGATACCCATTGACTATCTGAAATTGGATATATAAAATTAACATTCAGTAATTTCTACAGTTCATCTCTCACAATTTCCTTTAAAAGCAGATTCATTCATATTTGAGGCTGCCTGATAGCTCTGGAATTCTCCTCTAAATAAATATGATGAATACAAGTATTTGGTTGAATTCCTCTCATATGAATGTACTCCCATGCAAATGCACCAGATTGTTGCTTCAATATTTTAATTAGTTGTTTTTGTTGAAATTCTTCAAGATGAGAATTAATATTTAAAGTTTTTCCTCGATGAATTTCAATTGGAAGATTACTAGATTCTAGTTTTAAAGCATTTACTGACATTGATTTTGCAAGTGGTAATAGATTTTCATCAGTACAATTTTCCTAATTTTTTTTGTCCAAGATATAATAATCTAATGCCCCTCATGATATAGAGAAAAATATGAATTATTAATGTAAGTAATGATATGCTTTTCCTCATTATCATCCTTTAAACTCATAGCTTGTTCAAGTGTAAAAAGTGGTTGTACTATTCGATGATCTTCAAAAGATTGTGTTATATCAGATTCGTTTATTGCTTTGGTAGGTGGATACAAATGAAATTTATTTTCAGAATCCCCATGTTTGATTGTCATATCACCATATCTACACCCTATATATGCATAAACAATAGCTAACCATGACCTACCCAAGATCAATGGATAACCACCCAAATTAGTTTTAGGTTTTAAAACCACAAATTCTATTGGGTATTCCCATGAATCTATTGAAACTATGACATCTTCTAAAAGTCCTTTAGGCTTAATGACTGATCTCTCTGGTAATTGCAAAACAATTGGTGTATAACAAAGATTAGAAACATGTAATGAATCCATAATTTCTTTTGTCATTACATTTATTGCTGCTCCTAAATCTATCAATGTATTGGCAATAACAACATTATTAATATGAATTTGTACAATGGGACTTCTAGGATCACTATACTTCTGCATAAAAAATTTCCCGGACATTAAATCTGCTAATTTGCCAATAGCTTGTACAGTTTGTGGATATTTTTTCTTTCTTCCTTGTTTTTTTATGCACACCTCCCTAACTGTTTTGGAATATATAGGAATATCCTTAATTGTTTGTAGTAGGGGAATTTTAATGCAAACATTTTTTAACTCATCTAATAAATCAAACTCAGGTTGTAGGATTTGTTTATGCAAATTTAACCTTTCAGGAAAAGGTGGTGTTTGTTTTTGTTGATTTTGTTGAGTTTGATCTATAGAAGTAGAAGTTTGTTGATTTTCCTTATTGATTAGTGGATCAAGAGTTTCCTCCTCAATTTGTTCCTCAATAATTGGAGAATTTTTCTGAATTACTTTACCAGATCTAAGTTGAATGTCATTTAGATCCAGTGAAGTAATCACATATGTTGGGAATTGTGGAAAATTTGGTAACTCGGCGTTATAAGCAGTCTGGGATACTTTATTGTTGGGATTAGGAATGGGTTGAGTAGGTAGTTGAGTAGGTCATGGAGGTTGTTGGGTGGAAGGTAATTGTAATTGTTGAGGTTGGGTAATTTGTGGAGGTTGGGTAGGATGGGGTTGTGACTGTGGTGCTTGTGGGGGGTATTGTGGAGTATATTTCTGATATGAAGGGTAATGATTGGTAGATGTAGATCCATAGTTAGTTCCCCTCCAACCTTGTTTCCAAGGATGGTTTGGAGTTTCTTGTGGATGCCATGTCTGCCAAGGCATAGGAAGAGTCCAGTTGGTTTGATGTGGAAATGACTGTAAGTAAGGATTATATTGTTGAGTAAAGTCTTGTGTCATACCTATTGTTCGTGGCATCCATGGGAGTTTTGGTACTATGAAACATAGTTGTTCAGTAAAATCCCAGCTACCTTGGAAAACTGACTTTAATCCCAACAATGATGGACAATTCTCCATCATATGATTATTTGCACAAATTCCACAAACATCAATAATTTCAAGTGGGCATTCTCTTGATGCGTGCTTCTTTCTACATTTAGGACATAATACTATTAGGGTTCATTTTCCTCTTCTTTTTTCCATTTTACTTTTAAAACATCAAACTCATAATTCAAAGTCCTAAGAATATAGGTTTTAAAGTTTTCAAGTAAATTTCCAATTTTAGCTCTACTTACCTCTCCAGTTGCTGACTTTTGAACTCGAGACATACCATCTTTAGGTCCCTTACCAGATTTACTTTTTCCTCTTGAAATGTGTATGCATAGGGCACCAGTTTCTGGAAAATCTAGGTGAGACACGTCACCTTTTCTCATCAAATTCAACATATCAATCCACTCATCCCTAATTCCTCAGAGAAAAATGACTTTAAGAGTTTCAAGATCTAGAGTATGTTGTTTAGTTCTTTTTACAGTGTCAAGAAATCGATCTAGAAACTCTTCAATACTTTCCTCTTCTTTTTGTGATATTTTGAATAATTGTTCTCTCATACCACTATTTGTGCAATAGTCACGATATTTCTCCAAGAAGATTTGTTTCATAACATCCCATGTGTGAATATAATTTATTACTAGACCCATGAACCAGCGTAAGGCTGAATCTTTAAGGGTTGCTGGAAACAATTTCAGTTTTTGGGCATCCTAAGAGTAATCATAACTGCGACATAGCACTTCAAATTCAAATAAAAATGTTTCAAGGTCCTTAGAAACCATACCTCGAAAGTTTGGTAAGGCAAAAAGATTAATTTTTTTCATCTGAACATTCTCATTTGGATATTCAATAGGAAATCCAAATTCCTCCACTTCATCTACTCCTGTTTCTCCACATCTTCCACCTCCTCTTCCATCATCTCTTCAATTATTTCTAGGTCCACCTACACTGCCTCCAATTACTTCTTCTTCCCTTGACATGTTTATAGATCCTTGTGTTTCCACTGAAACTTCAGGTTCAAGTTTGGTAGGCGATGGATCTTGAACTTCAAGGTGACTTTGGAAGAATTCTTGTTCTTTAGCAGATGAAAGAATCACAACTTCTTGAGTTGGTTGTAATACAATCTCTTCCTCCTCTTTAACTTTTCCTTTTATTTAAGACGTTGGTGTTCTTCTCGATGGTCCTCCTCTAATGGTTCTACTTGCAGATCTATTAATAGATGGTGTGGATCTTACTGCACCACGAGATGAAACATAAGGATTTCTTGGATTAACAGTTCTACTTAACCTACCTATAAATATACCTTGAGTATCCATAGGTCTATTCATGCATTCTAACTAACATGCTTTTATTTATTTATTTTGAACATGAAACCAATTCTCTCTGTATATTTCCCTGGCAACGGTGCCAAAAATGTCAGTCAAATTCTATTATAGGAATTTGGTTCATTAAATTTTCAACTCAGGTTTGTAACCTTATGAAAAATATAGCACTGTATGTGCAGAAACTTGGTTTCCAATTTTTGTTATTATGAATGCAATGGAGATTGATTTCTAACTTATCCTAATTTTTCAGTGAACACAAAAGCAGAGTGATAACATAGTGCAAAATTTTAAAACATAGTATAAATGAAAACAACTTCAAAAGCCAATAGTCACTTAATATTTAGTTCTTAACTTCATGAATGTGATCAATATGATTTCATGAACTATAGAAAATTCCCAGTTGGTTTTGTAAACTAATGAAAAGCTAAATTGACTTTGAAAATTTAAAAGAAACTAAACTAATAAATTAAAATCTATTGCTAGTGTTGTTTACTCACAATAGTACTCAAGAGTTTATTTAATTCTTTGATCAAAAGCTTTATGGATTTTGTCAATTGACTCCACAAACTACATATTTTGCTAATTATCTTTGCTTACCAAAGTCAAGGGTACTCAATAACCACTGTATCGGAATCAACACTGTAGATGAAACAAGATTCAATTGTAGAAAATAAAAGGACAACTAAAAATAAAAGTTAGAATTTGAAAACAAAGTAGCAAAGAAATAAGTAACAAACTTAGTCATAGGGGGGCCTCATGCGTCCTTGTATGTTAATGGAAGAGTCTTATGTAGATACGAACTACGAATTACTCAATCATATAATTGATGCAATGAAAATCAACAACACTTGTATTAGATCAAAGTCAAAAGTACAATATCTTATGACTTCCACGATGATTTATGTAGTGTTTGAAGTCTGAATTTATACAAAATGAATCAAGACCATTTTAGATCCGATTTTATAGGAATGTGATCATTTAAACTTGCAATTGAATATGCATTTAAGATTTACAACGATATGGAAAATATCAATATCGACAAATGCCATGGAGAAATTCATGATAGGATGCATGGATTTCTCCATATGATTTTGTTCCTCAAATCAATATCTTGATGGAGTCTTGAGCTTGCCCGCCTTGCCACATCATTGCCACATAAGTAGGTTGAACACAACTTTGAATTTTTCTTCTTGACATCATCGAGGGTTCTTGCACTGATTTGACAGATGGGTAAGCTGGAGTTATAGATTTGGCACTTGGTATAATTTTGGATTTATTCTGGAAGAATCCCAAAATTTGAGTTTAAACAAATCTGCTATAGAAAGTCGTTAGTGATTATAGGAATTCAGTAGTTGCAGAATCAAAAGATTCTACAACTTACTTTTAAAATAACAATGAATTAAACTATATTGCATCAAAATAACCAAAATAAGTTAAAGATTAAACTTTTACCTCTGACGCTATTTGGTATCAAGGCTGGGATGGAATAAGGGTTTATTATGGGAAAAAAAGGATTTTGGTATATGAGAAATGGCTAACATTTATGCACAAATGATGACAAAAGAGTGACTTTTTGAAGCCCAACACTGACTAGTAAGTTTATTGTTGATTTTGAGTGTTTTTGCAGGGCTAATTTCTATGGTTTTGATAGTTGGATCTTCTATTTCAGCAATGAACAATTCTATCCATAATTCTTTGTTATTTTCAGCAAAAATTTCAGATCTGTTATCATCATTTATCCCTTCTATTTTCACATCGTCTAGATATTGATTTTGCAGAAAATATTCAAGGAAAGCATCCTCATCAATTGTACTATTAGTCAAGGATGTGTTTATTGTGTAGATGGTATATACAACTATTTGTGTTAGATATTCTTCCTCTTGCACCCACACAAGCATATTTTGTGTTCTCAAAGGTTGTGCATGAGGGTAAAGAACAATATGCTTTTGGGATAAGCCATCAGTGATAGTCATATTGCCTACTCTAAAACCAATGTATGCATTTTTTGTGGCCAACCAAGGCCTTCCCAAAATGAGAGGATATCCATTGGGTTGAGACTTGGGTTGAAGGAATAGGAAGTCAATAGGGTACTCCCAAGAATCAATGGAGATTATGATATCTTCTAACATGTCTTCAGTTTTGATTATAGATATGTCTGGAAGATGGAGGACAATGGGGGTGTCTCTCAAAAATATATAAAGGTTGAGTCTTTTCATAGTATCTTTAGTCATAACATTGATATCAGTCCCTAGATTAATAAGAGTATTTTGGACTAGGGTGTTGTTGATGTGTACATTTACTAGAGGACTTCCTGGATCCAAGTATTTAGGCACAATCAACTCCCCAAGCATAAGGTCATCTAATTGTCTGACAACATTTATGGTAAGGGAATATTTTCTTCTTCTCCCTAGTCTTCTAATGCATTCTTCCTTGATATATTTGTTGAAAATGGGCACATCCTTAAGAGATTGTAAGAGAGGCATCTTTATGCACAAATTCTTAAGCTCTCCTAAAAGTTCTTTTTCCTTAGATGTATAAGTTTTCTTTTCTTGTAATCTTTTAGGGTAAGGAGGGGTTTGTGGTTGAGGTAAGGTAATATCTTCTTTCTCAAATTCTGCATTTCCTATGAGATTAGGTTGTTGTTGCAAAATTTTTCCCAATTTGAGATTTATCTCTTGTAATTCCAAAGAATACGTCTGATAAGTTGTATCATTGTTGTACAAAGGTTGAACTTTCTTGTTGTTTGGATTTGGAGCAGGTTGAGCAGGTAGATTAGGTTGTTTAGGAGGACCATTGTTTTGAGTAGTGTTGTTAGGTTGAGGAGGAGGAGGCAATAATGCAGGTTGAAATTTTTGTGGCCTCCATCCTTGTGGTGGTTGACTCCATTAATTTTTTGGTATGTTAGGAAAAGGTTGGTATGGAGGAGGAATTGGAGGTCCTTGATACTGCCAAGAATTTGGATTTGTCCAAGGTGATGGGTTATACCATGGTTGATGAGACATTTGAGAATTATATGCACTAATATTTTGAGCATGATTGAAGTTCAAACATGTTTGGAATGGTCTTGGTGCTCCAAGCCTCCTTTGATTGATGAAGTATAGTGATTCTACATTCTCCTCTGCTCCTCAAAATGCAACTTTCAATCCTAACAAAGAAGGACATTTTTTATGATTTTCTTCAAAAATACCACAAACATCTATAAGGTCTAAAGGGCACTCATTTCTAGGATGTGTTTTAGTGCATTCGAAACAATAAACACCCAATGCCTTCTCTACTTCCTCCCATTTCTTCTTGATCTACAAAGTATCCATTTGAATGGATAAAGAGTGTAAAATATCAATTTTAATTTCCTCTATTAATCCTCCTAATTCATTCTTTATATGAGTTGTAGGGTTAGAGGATTGAGATGTCGAACCTCTATTGCTTCTACCTTTCTTTCTGGAGGACCTTGAGTGGTTCTTGAATATTCTTTTGATATCATCATAGTCTAACTGATAGATATATCCATTGGTCCGATAGGAGATTCAATGTTTCCATCCGATCTTCTCTTACTCCTCTGAGTAAGACAAACTTGTGTGAGTCTTCATCCATAGTGCAATTTTGAGCTCTCTTGTAGCTTAGTTGAAATCTCTCTTCAAAGTATTCAATATATTCATCAGGTCTTTGTGTCACTAGGAAAATCTCATCCCTTTATCTCTTGCTCTACAATAGTCTCTGTATCTTTCATTGAAGGTGTTTTTCATTTGATCCCAAGTTGTGATACTATTTCCATCCAAGCTCATAAACCATCTTAGAGTTGAATCCTTCAAGGTAGAAGGAAAAGTTTTGAGCTTTTATTCATCAGTGATATAATCACATGTCATGCATATAACTGCAAACTCAAACAAGAAAGTGTCAGTATATTTAGAAACAAGCCCATGAAAATGAGGTAAGACATAAGGATTAATATTTTTCATCTTGGTTTCTCCATTGGATTCCTGAATAGGGAACTCAAATATTTCTTCTTCACCAACCATAGCACAAGGTGAGGACTCACTCTCTTCTAAAATATTTTCAAATTATATGGCTTCCCTTTCCAAGAAACTTTCTAGTGTTTCGGGACCAATATCTGGATTGCTTGGACCTATTTTTGTGGTGGGGGTTTTTGGTAAAAAAATTTCTTTCCTATCTCTAGGTCTATTCAGTCATGAAATCAAAAGAAAGTGAAAAAGTATTTTTTTTCTTGTATATAATGCAAAAAGAGAGTGTGACAAGGAGCTTATAAATACTCACACGAAGTGAAAGCAATTGGGATGTTTCACTATAGAGATTCTATAGTGAAGATGGCCTTTTGACTGAGGTATTCTTTTTATTTCTTTAGGTCACACAAAAGAAAATAAAAATAACATGTAGACTTCAACACCTCCTCGACAACAACACCAAAAAGTGACAGTCCCATGAATAACAACAATGATTTATTGTACCCTTGCTGTCCTACTTTAATGGTTACCCGAGGTTCATACAAACTTAAGAGGTGCTATGTACTGTATGTGTAGTATGCAATTGTTGGTAGCAAAGGGTTGAAACTGATCAAAGGCTGAAAATGTGTAAGAAAATTAAATGACAAAAAGAAGCTCTGAACTAATTGCTTGAAGGAAACACACCAATATGAAAGTGTAATCTAGATTGCATGGAAAGAACTTGTTCTAACCACATTAAATAATACCAAATCAAGAATATTAAACTGAATCAAAAAGATGAATTCAATCTAAGCTATGAAATAAACATGTAATAGAAGTAAAGCTACACTAATGCATGAATAAAAAAAGATAACCCTTTGATCAATATCAATCTACATGTACTTTCATTGTTTATTGATGCTTTTAGGAAAGTAAGATTAATCTAAGTCAAAATATGAAGTTGAAACAAACCTACAGGAGATTTCTATAGGAACTATGCAGTTCTACAGGAACTGTGCAGTTCTACAAGAACTGTACAATTTCTATAGGAAACTCCTATAGGAAGCAAAATGAAGTCTAAAAATGCAATGCAAGTCTTTAAAAGCATGAAAAAATATAGACTACAAATAAATGAAGTGAATTTGAGGTTATTTTCCTTGGGAGGCACCTAGGAGTGCTCCAAGAGGCTATTGAACATTTCTACAAGATGTCTGTTGTGACTAGATAACCTGTGATAACTGTGAAAAAATCTAGAATTAATTATGTAAAGCTATATCAAACTTCAAAAGATAATAAAATAATATCTAAAAATGCATGAAAACTACAAAAATGGTAACAAGGTCCTTCAACCCTCTTGGATGGGCCCTACCCAAGAAGCACAAGGAACCTAAAAGAAACTTTAATAGACTGAAAGAAAAACCATCTTTATTTCATAAATATCAGTAATACATCAAGAGCAGGAAATCTCTGAGTTTTCAATACAGGTATTCACAAAATCCCCACACAATACTTCTCCAAAATTCTCTATATCACTCTCCTAGGCTAGAGTTCTATATATAGCTAGAGAGTTCGAATTCCTTTCTTAAATCAAGGAGAGAAAAGGGTAAATGAGGGATCTCATCCCTTTACACATGTATCTTCAACTGCTGCTAATCAAAAGTGGTCATTAATCCACGAGGAGCTCTCTTGGAGATACGTAGGGGAAATTTCCCTTGGTCTTTAGATGACAGCTCCTTGAGGAAGACAAAATCCCCTGTTTTTAGGAGGTTGGCGCCCTTGACTCTTACAGTTGGACCTGGTTGGTGTAATACATATCTTTTGAAAAAAACATTAGTACAAAAGGTATATTATACACAAAAATCCACCTCAATCATATATTCATTAAGAAACATACACAATACCCATGACTGACTATTAAATATGGTCAAAAGAAAAAAAGTAAGTCATTTTATGTTGGAAAAATGTGCCAAAGATGAGCCTTTAGAATGTAAAATAATGGGGCTCATCACTTCCAACGATCAAAATAAATCAAGACCGTCGATTTGATTCTTTTCCCCAACCACCGAAATGAATCTTGACCGTTGATCTAGTAAACCTTACTAACTCCGTAAAACCTTATAAATTTTTAAATTTATCACCACAAATATCAGTCGTCGATCTAGAGATCAAAAGCGATCTCAACCATCGATTCATTGAACTCTCCTAGCTCTGTCAGCCTTAATTAAAACGTAAAATTCGACCTTGCAGGTCGAATTTAACTAGGTAACCTGGCCGATTGAAACCATTAAACATCTTAGACATTTATGAGGAAAACAAATCTTGAATTTTCCCATGAATTTGGGGATTTTCACTATGGTTGTCCATCGTTTTTCCCCAAATTCACTTAGACCAAAGTCTGTAACAACAAATTTTCCCAAATTCCCATTGGTTCTAGGTCCATACGGGTCTAGTGTTGAACCAAAAGCTCTGATACCATTCTGTAACATACCCA
>ML782568.1:579611-600911 GCA_009831015.1 Picea engelmannii | reverse complement strand
AATCTGGGTGATATGTTGTAATGAGATTTAAATTTGTCCCAAAGCCTTTGAACAAACCCTTCCAAAAATTGGAAGTAAAATTTGGATCTCTGTATGAAACTATTTCCTTAGGCACTCCATGTAGCATGACAACTTCTTTCATGTAGATTTCTATAGTATTTGTTGTCTTGTGTGTTGTCTTCACAAGAATAAAGTGCACTGCCTTAGTTAATTTATCCACCACCATCATGATGGAATCATGCTACTTCACTATTCTGGGAAGCTTAGTAATAAAATCAACTATGACCACTTCCCACTTCCATTCTAGAATGAGAAATGGGGGCGATAACTCAACAAGATTCCTATGCTCAATATTCACTTTCTGGCACTCTAGACATCTGGCTATGTAATTAGCCACTTCTTTCTTCATTCCTGGCCAAAAGTATTGACTTCTTACTACTGCAATTGTCTTCTGATATCATGGATTCCAAACATATGGCACATTGTGCATTTCTTTTAGCACTGCATTTTTCAGCTCATTGAATTTGACACATATACTTTTCCTTTGTACACGAGAATTCCATCTTCTTTTATCTCATAAAAATTAATTTTCTGTTGAAAATTTCCTTGCTGTAATTTTTCTTTTATGTTTAGATATTGTTGATATGAATTTGCTACTGCAATAATTTTGTATTTTAGATCAGTCATTTACATGCTAATAAATGCAATATGCACTTCATGAGCTCTCCTGCTGATTCCATCAACCACTTGATTTTCTTTTCCTTTTATATGCTTAATTTCAAAATCATATCACTAAGAAATTCAAACCATCTAGTTTTTCTAACATTTAATGTTGGCTGTCCAAACAAATGCTTCAGACCAAAGTGGTATATCCTTAGCTCAAATTTTCTCCCCATAAGATAATGTCTCCACATTTTTAATGCATGTACAATTTTTTCTAACTCTATATCACGGGTAACATAATTCCTCTCATTATCTTTTAGTTTTTTGGACTCATAACATACCACATGATCTTTTTGACTAAGGACTCCATTGAGCCATTCCTTGCATGCATCGGTGCACACAAAAAATCTTCATTTGGATTTGCAATATTCAATATGGGTGCACTTGTCAAGATGTATTTCAATTGCTAGAAGATCTCTTCACACTTGGAAGTCCATTCAAACTTCACTCCCTTATTTTACAAAGATGTGATTGGGTTTGCAATATTTGAAAATCCTTTTATGTATCTTCGGTAATAACCGACAATATCCATGAATTATCTGACCTTCATGGCATTTCTTGGCACTTTCCATCCTCTAATGGTATTTATCTTTTTGTGATCCACCGCTATCCCTTTTGCTGAAATTATATGCCCCAAGTAGTGAATCTTATTTTTGTAAACAATGCACTTACTTAGCTTGGCATACAATTTATGCTCTCTTAAAAATTGCAACACCATTCTTAAATGCTACTCATGTTCCTCTTTTGACTTAGAGTAGATGAATATATCATCTAATAACACAATCACAAACTTGTCTAGGTATTCCCTTAACACTCCATTCATTAGGCACATAAAAACAACTGGGGCATTTGATAGTCCAAATGGTACTACTATGAATTCATAATTCCCATATCTTGTCCTAAATGTTTTCTTGATAATGTCTTCTTCCTTTATTCTCACTTGATGATAACATGATCTTAAGTCGATCTTGGAAAATATTCTTTCACCTCTTAGCTGATCAAAAAAGTTATCAATTCTTGGCAAAGGATATTTGTTCTTTGTGGTGACCTTATTCAACTATATGAAATCAATGCACAACCTTAAGGTTCCACATTTCTTATTTACAAAAATAACTGGGGCTCCACAAGGTGACTCACTTGGGCGTATATACCACTTCCTTAACAATTCTTCAAGCTGCATCTACAACTCCTTCGATTAAGGTGTTCCCATTCTGTAAGGTGTCTTGGACACTCGGGAAGCTCCTGACACCAAATCAATAGAGAAATCAGTTTATCTCTTTGGTGGAAATATTGAGATTTCCCTAAAACCATATTCAAAATCCCTCAAGATTGGATGGTATTCAATGTTTTCCACTTTATCTTTGGCTTCCTCTTCCACGCGGGCTACAAAAATTTGACATCCCTTCCTAAAACTCTTTTTCAATTACATAGCTGAAATATCTCTAACATCTACAACCATTAGAATTCCTTGAGCCTTGCCTTGCTTCCCTTATTCATCAAGACAAGTTATTGTCTTGTTGTAACAATATATGACAACACAATATTTTTCCAACCAATCCATGCCAATCAGACAATCATACGAACCCAATGGTTTGATGTTTACATCTACCTTTATGTTGAGTCCATTCATGTCTATCAGACAATCATTAACCAACTCATTGATCTTTCTCTCAACCCATATGGCTAACTGAACTAACCAAGATTTCTTATGCCTACGCCTTTGCAAGTGAAATCTTTCAACAATGCTAGAGTTTATGTAACTATGGTTTGCTCCAGAATCAATTATAATTACTATGGGATGGTTATCAATCTTTCCTTCCACTTAAATCATGGGGGATTAATATTCTTCTTGATTGTTGTCCAAGGATGCATAAATAGTGGGCATGTTCCCTCCCATGTCCTCCATTGTTTTAGCCTCCTGAATGTTGTGGAAAGTCCTCATTCTTTATCCCTTTTGAGGGAAGTCCCTATATAGGTGATTTCTCTCACATCCACAACATTGCACGGTATGTTCCCTTGTCCTTTTCCCAAATGAATATGTAGTCTTGTGCTCATTTTTGGTTGACTATCCTTACTAATTTTCTTGGGTGTTGTTCTTGAAAAATGGTGTCTTAAAACCTTTCTTCCTTTGATCCTTTTTCCCTTTCATCTTGTCATTCCAAGTTTTTTGGAAAACTAGCCTTCCTTAGCTATGCTCATAGATATGCTTTTCTCTCCTTATGGCCTCCTCCAAAGTTTTGGGGTTATCACATTGTATCTTATCACTATAGAAGGAGGGTAAACCACTTAGAAACCTTTGGATTTTTACCTTTTCATCCTTTATGAATTCCACATACTTCAACAATACAAAGAACCTCTTCTTATATTCATCCATTGTCATGCTTCCTAACTTGAATTCACAAAACTCCTTCATATTCCTTTCATAATAATGCTCGGAAAAACATTTTTCTTGGAAATATCCTTTGAACTTCCTCCATTAGATCCTCTTCTCATCAAGGTGCTTGGCTTGCTTAAGTTGATCCCACTACATGGATACCTTTCCTTGCAAGTGGTAGGTGGAAATTGTAGCTTCTACCCGGGAGGGGCAATCATGCAGTTGGAGATATTTCTTCATTTCCAACAACCATGGCTCAAAATTTTCTCCTTTCCTATGCTCACCATTGAAATTCAGTGGCTTAATTTTCCCAAGTTAACCTTGCAAGATGTCTGCCTCAGGCCTTATCCTTTGCCTTTTGACAGGAGACACACTCGAGATGCTCCCTAGACCTAAACTTGCATGGCTTCTTCTATTGGATTTCCTTAGTAAATGTTGGTACCTTCTCATGCTTCTTGAATGCCTATCATTTCCATGATCATCCCTTTTGCTTTGGGATCTAGATGCTATCACTTGTCTAACATTAACTGCTAGGTTGGTGCCAAAGTCTTTGTTGAATTGCTTGTGCAACATATTCAAACTTTGAAGTATCTCTTACTGAGCCTTCATAATCCTTTCATTGTCTTCTCTATAGCTTTGCATTTCTCTATGAAAGTTTCTCATAATTATAGGCTCTTTCCTGTCTCTTCTTCCGTTGGACTCTGTCTCAACATTTCCCATGCTGACATGAAGACATATAATATATTCTTAATGGATGTAATATCCTTGAGCATATTCCATAAATCCATTCCTCATATAAGAACCAAATTTTTTTTCCTGTACCTCTAATTTTGCAAGAAATGTGCATGTGATAATTATTGTTAGAACATACATAACATAAAACATTTAATCAATTAGAATACAAGTTACTCTTTATACCAATTTATGAAGGACACAATGCACCAAATCAAAATATGATTCCTTAGATGCATTTATCTCTAAAATAACTTTCCAATGACTGTGCTTATGTCTCAATCCGAGTTCCGTGTGAAAAGTTACAACAATACAAGTTGCAATTTTCCACTCACTTACTGCTACACACAATTCTTTATTGTTTTCTGAAAATTTTTAGCACCCAATTCAAAATTCTAGGTGGACAGATGTATTCTCCTCCTCAATACCTTTCTAGTGACTACTCATTTGCTCAAATCCGAGATTTGAGCTGAAAATTAAGGTCCAAAGAAGTTTTGTTTGTTTTCCCCAATTTATCCCTGTATGCTACATGTGTCTTATTTTTCTTCATGCACATTTTTAGGTATCCATATCCCAAATATGGCTCCATGGATGGCTTCTATGGATCATAAAATTTCCAAAGACTGCCCCTATGCCCCAAACATACTTCTAAGCAAGGAGTTATGCCCTCTAGAAGTAATATGATGCCAACATTTTACCTTAACTATTTTGGATGTAACTTTCTCTTATGAGCTCTGTTTTGTGTCTGGAATAGCTCATTAGATAGCTCTCTCCAAGTAATTTTATTTGAGATGCAGAGACATAGTGTATATTCTATTCTTGTGGGTTTTGATTGTCTAAAAATGTCGTTTCGGGCCTCAAAATCACCCTGCAAGATAATGATATTCAAAACTATGAAAAATTCAGAAAATTTCATATAAAACTGCATGTTTACTACTGTAACAACCTTTTAAATCTGAGTTGTTGATCTCAAATAAGGAAAAATCTTAGTCGTTGATACACTAATCCTTTCCAAACCCTATAGATCAATATCCACTATTGATCGACCACTTAAAACAATCTAGCCTATTGATATGAGCTCCATCGATGATCGGTCCATCGATGATTCTCTTTGACAACCCAAACTTGCTTGCAAATATCCACGATGCTTGATCATTGACCATTGGCCATCGATATTTCTCTTGGAAAACTAAAACTCCTCGTGAATATCCTTGACACCCTATCATCGACCATCAACCATCAGAGAATTCTCTTGGTAACCAAAATTGCTCGTGAATCTCCTCGATGCTCGATCATCGACCATTGGAGAATCCTCTTGGCGACCAAAACTACTCGTGAATCTCCTTGATGCTTGATCATCAACCATAATCCATCGAAGAATTCTCTTGGAAACTAAAATTGCTCGTGAATCATCCCGACACCTGATCATCGTCCATCGACCATCTCTTTATTGACATGGCAACTATTCTCACGTGACATACTCATAGATGATGACATCGCTTGGCACGTCATCTTGAGACATCAACTAGGATGATGTGGCATGCCACATGGATGTTGATATGGCATGACACATCACCCTCATCTTTCTTCCATCAACCATCGAAAATTTCTTTGGAATCATTTGAACATTGCACTAAATATGTTGACCATCGGTCATCGATGATTAGAGATTTTTTTTGAACACCTGAAACTTTCTCCCAAAATATGTCGATCCCTGACCATTGGCCATCGATGAATTCTATTTTTGAATTTAGACACTTAGAAAATTCTACCAAAACCCCAAGTAAATTTGGGCCAACGATCTCAAAGCCAATATGATCTTGATCATTGATTGGCTCCAAACTTCCAACAACCGAAATAAATCTAGCTGTCGATTTTCTCAACCTTCCAAATGGCTGAAACCTTATAAATTTTTTAATCTATCAAAATGAATCTGGGCCGTTGATCGCAGTATCAAATCTGATCTTGGCCTTCGATTCACCAAACTTCCTACAAATCTATATTGGCCATTGAAACATGAAATTAAAACATTCCAAGTCGAATTCATAGCTGCGACTTTGTATATTGGCTCCATCGAACCTCTTAAACAATTATGAGTATTTTAAACTTGATTTTTTCCCACAAATTTGGGGATTTCACTCTGATTTTTCTCTGTTTTCCCCAAATCCGTCACAAACAAATCTATAATAGCAATTTTTACCGATTCACAGTCGTCTTGGCCCATACAACTCCGATGTTTGAACCATACACTCTGATACCATAATGTAATGTTCCCCATCCCAGCTGAGGTCCATTATGTGCAAAAAAATCATAAATTAAACTTTTACAACTAACTAATTAATTTCTTGTAGCTTCCAACTACAAATTACAACCATATTTAACTTCTAACTATTACCATTATTTACATGCACCTACAACATGCTCAAATAGACATGAATTTCATCTAATAAACCAAATTACAACAACATACAAATCAGTCTCATACACAGAATTCATGCACAATAATTTAACTCATAAACGCAACACATAAACATATTAAACACTCATTTTTTAATTTTTTTGTGCAACCAACTGCTTCGAACGAACATTCCACCCAACCATAGAATTGTTGTTCCAAATCTCAGTAGCAATTCACCCTCGAGCCGAGGCTAGTAATCCACAAAAGAGGGTGGCCTCTCACTGTCCACTCACAACTCATAATTCTCATAACCCACTGGTATTATCCTACATATATCCCGATTTTCCACTAACTCTCTTCCTCTTGACTTTACCAACCCAAGGAATGTACTCCTTCACTAATATTAGTCCCTCAGGAATTCCATTCATTTATCAGGGTCTCTCTGGTATAGGTAACCAGGAATCTCTTAGCTAGGAATTCAAGGGAACTCACTTCTAGGAAAACTACCAACAACAACAAAAAACACTTGTTGTTGCAATGAAACTCACACATGAGTTCACTCTTCAGGCCTAAAAACATGGCTCTTCATTCTTCATTTCCAATACGCTCTAGAAACACTCCATGATGCTCCAGAATTCTCCCTCCATGGATGCTCCATATCCAAGCTCTCTTTCTTGTTCTCTACCTGCTGCTCATGCAAAAACATTGACTATCTAAAACTGTTGTAGCTGCACATGCAAATTTCCTCTCTTTGGCTTACTTGCTTGACTCATACACATCCCCAGGCTGATTGTACTCAACCCCTATGATCCCAATAACTATGGGATGTGACTTCTCACACCCGCCCTCTTACATGCATTCAATGATTGGCTTTGGGAACACTCAATCATGAAATAGAGTTTAACACATAATGATAATAAAATTCAAGAATGTGGGTGGAATTAATAGACATGGGTAATTCCCCCTTGGACCCCTCTCGTAGGCATTCTCCTAGACCCTCCCCTCTCTTGTGGATTAATTCATCCCCTTTCTCTCTCCATGTCCACTTAGTAGATGGAATCACAAAAATATTTAAAACTTAGAAATACATTTTGTATATACATCGCTTGGGCCATAACCACACATTATATCTACATTAAGCATTAATTAAATTGGGGATTATAGTGGGGATGTTACAACTCTCTTGTTATCTCTTCACAATGAACAATAGGTTCAAAGAGAAATAAGAGAAAACAAAAATGATAATTTTAAATAAATGAAGTGGCATTATTATAAACTTGTTGCATTAATAGCAACATATAAAACAATGAGGATCTATAGAGTATGAATTTTCTATTAAAATAGGGGAGGGAGGATAATAGAGGAGATGTAATTCAAAATTTAAGCATACAATAGGCCAACACCACATATACCAATAAAATATAATAAAAGATGAATTAAAATAACTTAAACTCTCCAGAAGAAGTGGAAAAATTGCCTATAAATTGATTGGGCCCACAACTATTTAGAAAGTGACTTTTATTGCTCCAAAGTGCATGGTTGTCATGTTTGTCATACAAATCATATCATTCAGTACACACCATATAATGTTGACATAAAAACACTTTAAATCCTTAAACATTTACAACTCTCCTAAGTTCAATGCAATAGTGTTCAATTTGATAGACTGGTTGATAGCTAGAGAAAGTTTGCAATAACAAATGAAAATCTAATATACATAAAATTAAGTGCAGATAAAGTTAGTACTATTTCCATCTACAAATTAAATCAAACATTTATGGTAAGCCTCACCTTCCAATGTGATCAACAACCCAACCTTAAATGTGCAATCTATAATGTAATCAAGGATCATAACTTATTAAATTCATCAAATCAATTCCTCGAGAACATTAAACATTTCAGAACCATAAGGATAATATAGGAGAAATATCCATCCATTTGGTCATTAATCAAATTAATCCTAGACTCAAATTCCATAATTTTAAGTATGCAATCCATGCCAATGACTATTTTCTCATCAAAATATACAATACAGTACTATAAATACAAAAGCACCATTTTTGCATTTCACAATTCAAAACTACTTAGTAGATCACTATAAATACCCCCTATGACAATGTCTCCAAACTCGGGAATGACAATATGTACTAAACTATATTATTATCAAGTTTTTTGTTTGATGTCACATATGTTTCTAGATACTTGTTATATATTGTATCAACCTCTATTATTCTACATTGTTCTTGATACTAGTCATTGTATCAACATGTTGTTATACAAGGTCTACTATAAACATTATTTATAGATACCATAGGGAATTTTGTTGCTTGTATAAGGAGGGAAAGAAGGATAGTGACAAGGGGTGCCCAAATACAACACTCTACCTTAGACGAGGAGCTAAACCAGGTTGATGCTGAAGAGAATATAAATGTGAGTTTCAAAGAGCATAATGAGGGAGAGGTTGAAGGTGTTTCTCCTCCATTAATTACAATATAGGGTGCAAGTTCAAGAGAGGATAAATAATATTAGAGGTTGGACAAAAGAAGATATGATGAAGGAAATCAATGATGTTGAATTCAATGGATATTTGGTAAGAGAATCTATGAGAAAATGTGGAAATGCCCGAATGTCATTTCATTATTTGCTAACTAGTCTCACTCATACAAAGAGGAAATGCTCTGTTACAATTTTAATTGAGCAAGAGGAGGAATAGATAGTTGTTTGGTGTAAGGAGATGGTTGAAATGGGCCATGGGATGGAGTTGATATATCTAAAGGACAATGCTACTCAGAACTTGTCAATCAAGGTCAAATCCTTTAAAATATGGATTTCATTAGAAATCATGGTGCACAAGATTCAAGAAATGCATTTAGAGCTTATATTACGAACAATTGAGGGCCTATATGAAATAAATATTTGAATTTACACCCTATAGTTGTGACCAAGTTCTATGAATATCTGTATAAGACATACAAGGAACATTCATATAGTTCACAAATATATGGATTTGTGACGAGATTGGTTTACAAGTTGGAAGGAATTGTGGCATGTAGGTAATTCCCAAGGGAGGGAGCATGGATGTGCCAAAGTTTCTCCTATAGATGATTTTAGGGTATAAATTTCGTGAATGGGATAATTTTCCATGGTTTTTCCCAAAAATAGTTTCGTCAATTTCCATTTTTTCTAAAAACGATTTGCCCAAATTCCATAGAATAAAATTATTCTACCTCAAAAATCGGCAAAATTTTATAGAAATCATATAAAATCATTAGAAATTTGAATATTTTTACAAAACTATCGCCAACCGTTTTACATTTTGCATATTAAGGACTAGTAATATTAACCCATGTTTTTACATTTTAATATAAATTTCCATCCTTAAAATCATCCCTGGTTTCTCCCAAATATTAGAGTGTGGATAACTATATTTTTTTGTGTAAATGAAATTAATATATCAATTGATGAGTTCTATTTATTCAAGAAAAAGTAAAATATGAAGAACTATATAAAACATTGTGAACCAAGAGTGTGCATGGATACACATTCCCATGCATGGATGACTAAATAATTGTGTATAAATTGGCTTAATCATTTTTCCACCTTTATACCTAGTAGTGTCTAACCTACCACCATACACTTATTTAGTTTTTATGGCCATGATAGCCACATGGCTTTACAAATCACGGAGGAGGAAAACATGATACTCACACTACTCATATGTTGCAACCCTTATATGTGAGTGTGTTTGGGCCTTTTAAGAATTAATTTAGGTCTGAAAGAACATCGGCCAAAGAACCTAATTATAGATGTAAAAAGGTTTGAGTTAACATAACTTTCTAGTATATCTTTTCAAAGGGCCCTTACACCCTCAAATATCAATGTTGGATTTAAAGGTGAATTGGAGTTTGGCCACTAAATTATGATTATCTTACCAATAATATGGATTGTAAACATGACTTTGATATAGATGATGAGGAATATTAAAACACTATGGTGAACATGTTAAGACTCGTTAAACATATTTCTTCATGTTAAAGGTTTTAAAAAGAGGATTCAAAAAACTGCTTTAGGTATTAGTCTTTTCGACATTTCGATAACTATCATGGGATTATGTTTAGGAGACAAATATTCTCAAGGAAATGGATAACTTCATTTAAATATAAATATTAATTAGAGGACAAAATTATCAAATTATCAAATTAAGGTGGGCTAGAAGCCAAGCCATTGTAATTATTAGCATTAACCCAACCAAATAATTTAAACCTCGTTATTGCTATGGAGAAAGTGTATAACAGGTTTCCACGTACCACTAAGTGTTTGAATGCAACAAAACTTGGTATGATTTTAACATCCCTACAACATTTTAATAATGAGAGATCTAACATCCGGTAAGCTAGTTTGATATGCACCCTTTATATATTATGAGTCTTAATCGAGGTATCCCTTCCATCAAGATTTCTTTAAACATATTTCTTCATGAAGAAGGTTTTAAAAAGAGCTGTAAAATTGTTAGGTAATAGTCTTCTCGACGTTTCGATCACCATCACACGGTAATTTACAAAAGACAAATATGCTTAAGGAAATGGATAGCCTCATGCAAATATAAATATTAATTACAATATAAAATTATCAAAGCAAGGTTGGTAGAAGCCAACCAACCATAATAATTATTTTTAACCCACTCAAAAAATTTAAGACTCTGTCAAGGAAACTACCATCCATTTGGTGATGATGATGAACATGTCAATGATACTTAAGAAGATGATGGCATAGTTCAATATAATATGGAATTTGTTGCATCACACAAACCACATACATAATATATAGATCATAATCAAAATGATATTGTCAAATTGTAAAAGAATGGAGGTTTTTAAGCAATGGAAAACATCAATGATATATTATCGTTTCCAATCCAAGTAACCTAGCTTGTGTGGTTAGCGAAAGGCATGTTGAATATGAATCGAATTATTGCTACCAACATTAATGAAGAAAGCCTCAACATGTCTTCATTTTTAGCAAATATGAATAACACTGAAGTTGTCAACTATTTTGTGGATATTGGAGGTGTGGAATAACAAAATGGAGTTGGAGGAAATGAAGATCCAAATGGAGAATTTAATGAAGAAGAATCATAACTTCTAGGTGATCCCCATAATCAACTAAGTACTAGTCCACTACTTTGACAATTCCTAAAGTTGCTAGTGGAGAGGGTGACAGAGAAATCAGTGATAGGATATGACGATTTTCTTTGATTAAGTAGGAGTTCCTAGTTATTTAATTTAGTGGATTACATCATACTCTTGGTTGAAGTAGAACAAAATAAAAATGAGATGCTGGAATTGAAACAAAAGAAGAAGGATCTTGTAAATCAGAAGAGGGTTGTAAGGATTATTGCAAATGAACAACAAAGCTAAGAAAGGCTTTAAATAGAAAATGAACGGCAAGAAAAAGAGCAACAAGAACAAGAACATTTTTTTGAAAAAAAACATGGAAAATTAGTTGAATGGTGATATTTAGCCCTTGAAATTTTCCCTAATCACAATCCTCAATAGGTGAATTTGAGGTAGAAGAATATAAGGAAGAAGATTGATGGCGAGCCCTCAAATGCTTGAGTGGGTTGAGGGAACCAACAACATGATGCATCGATAATGTCAGATTGCAAGGAAGGATCACCCATATAGGTGCAACTCAAGGTTCTACATGATCTCCCTAGATCATGCAGGGACTACTCCATGGCGATCTTCCAATGCACATATCTGATCTATCATTTGTTTATGGCATCTACGATCTAGCTTATGTGGCACGTTGGCTCTTTACACCTAAGTTGGCTCATCTTCCTCAACTATTTTCTTATCTTGTTGGGGAGGCATCTCCCAAACATACATCCTAACATATGAAAAATAGTAGACAATAATAATTAGACAATTTAATCAAAATATTACACTCAATTACATTTATATTAAATAAGACAAAAACATATGCAACTGGGTTAATTGAAATATAAAGATAACACTAAATCTCACATATGGTGGCTATGATGGAGTTAATAGGATGTCTTTATGAGTCCATATTTTCATGTGGGTATTGTATAAGATTGAGGACGTGATCGTCCTCACTAGATAATAAATCCAATACCCATGAATTGACTGACCTACATGTTCACCCCCCTTGGCCCCTGTTGGACAACATCTACCCCACATGTGCATACACACATTAGCCATCAATATAGGAGGAGACAATCGAACATAGGTTGATTCATTAGAAACCTCTCAAAAAATAAAGTAAATAACTTCTAAGCAAAGGGGAAGATAATCCTCCAATCAAACACAATGTTGAGTTCCCATTTTGTCACTCACTAGACACTCTTTTTGGCCACCAATTCCACATCTATGCATCTAAACCTAACTTACTGTCACCTATTTACACCCTTTTTGCAAGCTTAAGACCCTTGACTAGTGCATGAGGTAAAAGTTGTCTTATTTTGATATTTTCTAAGTTCTTAGTAGATTAATAAGGATTCTTAATCTATATTTGATCAATGATAAAAGTTATGCTCACCTTTTTTTACTCTGCACCATTTCAGGCATTCCCATACCAACATAGACACTCCAGTACCTGAGTTTGTAACTTCTCCTATTTGCGCGTGCTCAGTTTGGATTTGGCCATATGGGTATTGTTGGTATGAACATTGAGATGGATGTTGACCTATTAATTCACACCCACTCTTCTCCTTCTTGGAACAAGACCTCAAGTCAACTCTCAGGAATATCTTCCAACGCAGAACCGGATCTGGGTTGGGACTCATGCATAACAAAGTATCCAGTTTAATCTAATCGATTTCCTAAGTTTGTACTAGAGGTTAAAGGGAATCAAAGTCAGTTTTATTTTCCAATTTTGTAACTATTTTTGCCCCTTGGCTCGACGAGAACAAGGGAAGTCAATGTAATTCTGTGCAAACTCAGATCTCGATTTATAGGATGCCTTATTCTGCAAACAGTTAGTTGGAGTTATTCTGTTGATTGTAATCGTGGGTTTTCTTAGTGTTGTGCAATATATTTCTGAATATCGTACATTGTAATTAAAATGTTGTAAGTTTGACATCAATTTCTCTTTAATACAAATTTGGTTCAGTTCAAGTTATTATTGTATTCGTGAGTTTCTGAGTTCGTTTTCATTAACTACCCGGAAAGGCGAGGGTCCACCTCTCCTGGTAAGTTGAGTTTACTGTACAATAATTATTTTCTATTTGTTGTGGTTATTTTGTGTGTTGAGTGATTTGTGTATCAGTGATCTCATTTGCAGAATTGGATTTTCTTTTATAATAGTGTGATATAGAAATTTCATTTAAGAGCGTACCTCATTTAATCATTATTCGAAGTTCCTTTGCATTCCCATATACACTGTTAATTTCTAAAAGAAGATTATAAATGTGCAATGTGATGTGAGTTTGGATCTTAATACTATGGAATGCATCCATATAGGAAATTAATTGCATGAATGAATGTTAGTAGATCTAGTAAGGATTCATTTGTGAACAAATTGGAAACCCGTGAACGAATGGTATAACTGTATTACAGTCCCAACATTTGCTTTAAAAGTTCAGCTTGACTATCTGATTTGAATATCTGGGATGAATGATGAGATGATATAAAATCTTTGTGATGATCTCAGGTCATGTTAGAGTTATTCAAGAAACATACCTTTCCGCATCTAAAAGTTGAGATGTCTTTACACATGTTCACTTGCACACATGAATCATATAACAAGATCTGCATATTTGTATTCTATATAATTCATTGGTAAGATTTGTGGTATTAAGGGCATGATTCTTTGAGTTGTCAACATGATTTTCCTTGTTGGTTTTAGTTTCTCATTTTGTTGAGCGTTGTGTGACCTTTCTAGGTGTTTCAATGAGAAGTAAGGTTTTAGCTCAAGGAACAAGAGTGTAGGTTTGATTGTATGCAGTTTGTGTGTTTGTATTATTTTGTTGACAATTATAAGTTTTTTTTGACAAATTAGCATTAGTCTCATTGCTTCACACACCAATAGATGTTTCAAGATTAGTGACAAGGCTCATACATAGTCATTCATATGCACTCAAGCATCTTGTTTGAGTGTAAGAATGAAACAACACCAGTGAGTCTGGCATGTTTGTTGTGAAGTGGGTGTTTATGATTGAGAATATGTTAGACATCCAAAATTTCTCTTAAGCCCGATTAGTCTTATTGTAGGTCAGTAACACACTTATGTGAGGACTTGATTGGCCTCATAACATTGATTATGTAGACACTTTCAATTACCATTATGTTCTTAATTAGTTTATTTCTTATTTACTATGAGCATTAGTCAATAGATTGCTTTCTTCCTATTCCCACAACTATTAATGCACATATTATGATCTAGAAATTACAGGTGGAGTCATGGTATTTTGTTCTAATCATTGATTGTTTGAGTTTCTTTTTGTCAATTTTCCTTATGTTTCAATTTTGGATGAATGATTGATAGGTTAATTAGCTCTCTTGCTCCTTGGAAGATAGATTAGGATAATACTTTTGTCCTTTTCACTCACATATTGTGTTTGCAGTTCATCAATTTATGAACCTAGTTGACATTTAAAAAGGGATTTTAATACAACAATTAAATTACCCAACACACAACATGCCAATGATCCAAAGAAAAACAAAATTGTTGCAAAAAAATGATAGACCACCTAATCAATTTAGGCATATGATCTAAACTATATGCATAGTTCATCATAGGGAAACTAATGCCTTGTTCAACATAGGTATAGCCTTTCAGTATCATGACCATGAGCGACATGCACTTAACCTCCTTTTCACCTAATGCATTTAATTCAATTGGACACCAACAACATAGAAGGAACTAGGGCCAATGATGGATGGACTGACATATCTATGTACATATGAAAAGTGACTCTCCTACAATGCTAGGTGGAAATTGGGGAACTGGGGAAAATCCTCCCCTATCCTAGATAGTCCGGTAATAAAATAATTGTCCTCCTCTATGGGCTAGTAACATGGATCGAGCCTAACCCTAAATGGCCACCTATCATGGTCATGTTGATGGATCAATTGTGTCAACACACATGAGTTCCTCTTGAGATATGTAGACTCCTCACAAATATTGAGAAGGCCAAAATCCTCAAGGAACCAAGTCTATGCTGTAATAAAATGAGTGTACATATCCCTGTCTCTCTCTTTGGACTCCTACTTACATACAATGTTGTATGTATATATTTTCTACTATTGTTTCTATCATTGTTGTTTTCTTTGATGCACATACAAATTTTATTAGATATGGACACACACAACATAAACAATCTATAATAAATTACCATTTTTAGTATCTATTAAAATTTGAAATTAGTTTTTTTTGCAAAAATATATATTGTGTAAAACACATTTGTAACCCTTAAAAATAGAGATGCAACATGCATGGTGCTAGGTAACCCTCAATGCACCATAACATGTGCTCCTAATGAAAACCTAATGCACTGGGAAAGTGTATAAGGGTTTTATTATAATTATCAGTAATTGATCCGCCACTTGTGCCAGAATGGTGTGCCTTGTATCTCCCAATGCACTACCAACAACATGTCTGTACATTTCGAAATACACCACAAAGTTGGGAAAAAATATTTCTAGCTTAGGATTAATGGTGTTCTTTGAATATATCGGTGCACCACCAACAATGCCTCCAAGTTTCATTGTGTGCATTGATAAAGAGAGAGAATCATTTTTATGAGCTGGATTTAACGATGCAATTGTTATGTATAAGATCATCGATGTCGGTGCCATTGTACATTAAAAAATGCACCGGCAGGTTGTGGTCTCGATAGTACCACAAATAGCTCAAAACATCATACAATTTTAACGTATGCATATAAAAACGAATTACTGGCATTCGAAGAGATGAAAGAACAGTCAGTGAAACGCTCCCAGGCCTTTATAAAAATGAAGTAATTAACAATATGACAAGTGAAGCCGATTTCTGTGAAGAGGAAATGGATCGAATTAACCTCGACCGGCTTCACGAAACCGTTCAGGGGGGCGGAGAAGGCAGTGCGGAGCTTGGAGAAGAAGAAGATACTGCTGGAGATGAAGAAGAGCAGCAGGTCAATCCCCAAGAAGAAAATAGAGATGCAGAGGATAATGTAGCCGCTGCAGAGAATATAGAAGCAGAAGAAAACGAAACCCTAGTCTTGAGTCGATCTACTTCTGATCATTTTCGTGCTCCGTATAGAGTTATTTGTATGGCTTTTGCAGAACCTCCGGGGAGCATAACTGAGAGCGAGCAGAGCGAGAATACAGATGAAGAGGATATAAGAGAGGAGGTCGGGCTCCATGAAGATGAAGAAAAAGAGAACAAAACCCCGGTCTTGAGTCCGCCGTCGACCATAAGATATCACAGGCAGAACCGAAGCACGCCGCTCATAAAATATGAGAGGCAGAACCGAAGGACGTCGGCCATAACTGAGAGCGAGAGGACTGAGAAGAGTACGAAGCATTGTGGAGAAGCANTCTTGAGTCCGCCGTCGACCATAAGATATCACAGGCAGAACCGAAGCACGCCGCTCATAAAATATGAGAGGCAGAACCGAAGGACGTCGGCCATAACTGAGAGCGAGAGGACTGAGAAGAGTACGAAGCATTGTGGAGAAGCAAGCCCCCGTAGAAAGAACTTCTAAATATCTATAAACTGTTTGTTTTTTATCACACAAGCCGTGCATGAGATATAACGAACTTCTAAATTTTTATAAACTGTTTGTTTTTGTTCAGACAAGAAGTGCATGAGATATTTATAATTTTTTTTTCTTAACAAATACATTTTTCCTTAACAAATACCATTCCGTCCGTCCGACTTTAAAGGAAAACTGGTATATATTGAGAAATGAATTTCATTTATTATAAGCTTTTTGATGGCCACCGCTTCATTTTTTAACTTTATTAATATAAAATGATTTTAATGCGAATATTATATTAAACGTGACGTTCCATTGAACATTGTTTCTTAAGAATCAGACTTTGTTTGACGCATTTGTTATTATTCATAAAATACCATATAATGTACAAATCGATATGCCTACCTTAAGGCCATAAATTAGGGCTTTAAATTAGACCATGTTGGAATAAAATATCCTCATGTATCTACGTATTTTAGTGTTTTTTACTTTATATATCATCTTTAATTCATAATTATCATTTTTTGTGAGTGCTTTTTGCTTTATATTTTAGCAAGCAATATATGCATAAATTTTAACTTCATAATCATTAAAAATAGCTTCTCAATGAAGTTTTAGCAATATATGCACTACATAAAACGAGTAAGAACTACTTGGTTCCTATGATATCCAATGCTTGAAAGCATGCAGACAAAGGATACTTCATCGGATGATTTGAGAAATATCGGTTGTTAATAATAATTTGAAAGATGGTGAATCGTCCTCTATAAAAGAACACAATTTATATTAATTTATGAGAGAAAAATGAGAAAAATGTATTATTCAACAACGGTGTTGTATTGAGAGATCAATGGTAGGAGGGAGTAGGGTAGAGGGCTAGGGTTCAAAGTTAGTTCTCAAGGTGTGTATTGGGAAGGATGTGGGAGTACTGGTTTCAAGGAAAGATTGATAAGACTACAATGGCGGCGCAAGATTTGAATGTGGTGACATAAGCAACTAAACAAAAAGGGCGTACATATCCGTTTAAGGAGGCGGTGGCAGGGGGTGGTATAGACAACTTGTGGAAAGTATTATCTATCTTACTACCACTATACTAGACATTTCATTTGTTGTTGGGATTCTTTCTGGTTCATGAAAAAGCCTTGTGAAAGACATTGGTATGCTGCAAAAAGATTTTTAAAATACTTGAAAGGAACTCAAGATTTTGCACTTAGGTACTCTAAGGTATATTAACTCAACCTGATCAGATATTTTGATTCAGACTTTGTTGGAGATAAGGAAACTGGATTATCAACTTTAGGATGTCTCATGAGTCTTGGATCAATAGTTGTCTCTTGTAGATTCCACAACAGAGGAAGAATATGTGGAAGTTTCAAAAGCGACGAAGATGACTTTGGAAATGGCCATATTTAATGGGCTTTTAAGTACATATGGGATTTTAATGGACATGATTTGATATGGTCTGAATATTTTTCGTCGTCACAATAAATAAAGGGTTGTGATTTCGTCCATTAACTTTCTTGCATGACAACATATGTATGTTCATCATTAAAAAGGATAATTAAAGTGATTAGCATAAGAATTGCATATTTTGTTATTAATGTCTAGATTTTTTAACTATGCTAAGGCCTGTCAAAATTTTACAGGGAATTTTACTATTGGTGGGCATCAATGGGAAGTGTCGCTTCCAAAAATCTCTTGACCTTCAAGTTTTTTTGTTCAACTAGATTTATGGTTTTGAAGTCAGAACTTCCATGTTTGAAGTTGGACAACATGAGAAGTAACTTAACATGGAGAAAGATAAGTTTGTACACCTTAACCACATTTCCAACTCGAAGGTTCTCATATGAATTGCACCAAAAGATACCATCTTCTTTAAGAAATATTACTATGTGGGCATTGACCTTCATGTCCTAAATAAACCTCATTAAATATTCCATGACATCCTTATTCATACATGCCCTAGGAAAAATCACATTGGTAGGATGAAATGGTGTCAGTCTTGTAAAAAGCAATACTATTGTTAAGAGAAAATAAAGGTTTGCAACCCTTTGAAATTTATTGGCATCCAATAAGAACACTTCCATAATGGCATCTTCCATATATGTTAGCATCTGTATATGCGCATATATGGAAGCTGGTCACTTCTATAATGGCGTCTTCCATATATGCGCATATACGACCGACACATATAAATGTGCATATAAATTTGCATTTACAGACAATAAGTTCCTTAAATGCGCATATATGGAATCACACATAAACGAAAGCATGCATATAAGGAAGCACACATATACGGAAGACGCCATTATGGAAGTGGCTAGCTTTTGTATATGCATCGTCTGTATATGCGCAATTATGGAAGTCGTCGTCCATATATGCATCATTTGTATATGCGCATATACGAAAGTGCACATATACGAAAGATGCATATATTGATGACGCATATATGTGCATTCCCAGAAGTGGCCATCTTCCGTATATGCGTCTTCTGTAAATGCATCTTCTGTATATGTGGATTTACGAAAGCCATCGTCTGTATATGTGCATATATGGAAGCACGCATATACGAAAGAAATTCACGGTAATCCAAATGCATCTTCCATATATGCGTGCTTCCATATATGCACATTTAAGGAAGTTGTCGTCCATAAATGCACATTTATATGTGTCATCCATATATGTCATATATAGAAGCATGCATATATGGAAGACGTGTTGGGTATGTGTTATATTCTTTGCATGTGTGTGTGTGGGCGCGTCAGATTTGACAACTGCGTTTGACGATCCCTCGTACTAGTGCTTTGTTTGTGTCGTGTGTGCCAGGCGCTTTCCTAGGGGGGTCCCAGGGGGGGGCAGGTATGCCCCCCCCTAGTTACACACAACGTTGGGGGAAACGCCCTGAAATTTTATTTTTTTGGGCAGTTTTTGTTATTTTTAACGGTTTACTAAAAATAATCCCGGTTTTAGGGATTAGGGTTTTGGTATCCACAAAATACCTAAAAACATTGTATATATTGTATAGTGAATGGTGAAATTCGATATAATGAATATAAAAAAGGTTTTCCCAGTTGAGGGTTTCCGGTATAAATTCTCTATGTACTCTGTGTATGAGCCATTGATTAAATTATGTTTTGCTTAGGAATCTATATGCATTTTTTTACTTCACAGGTTTAAAACTTACATGTGGTATCAGAGCTCGTTTTTGGCTTCAGAGGGATGCCTTTGTTGTTGATGGTTTGGCTTGGTCTTGATAGATCAAGTTTATTTTGGGTCTGTGATAAACCTGGGTTTAGTGGGAGCTTTTGCAGTGGTGATTTGAGTGCAAAAAGAGGAATGGAAAGATCTACTAGAATCGAGATAGAGAAGTTCAACGGTAAAAACTTTGAGCTATGGAAGTTGAAGATGGAGGACTTTCTTGTAGACAAAGAACAATGGATCATTGTGGATCCTGGTACACAACCTACTAGTACATTGTTTACTAGCACACAGGCTACTGGTACACAAATTACTAGTACACAAACTACCAGTACATAAACTACTAGTACACCACCAATTGGTATGTCGAAGGAAGATTGGGAGAAGTTGGACATAAGAGCAAGGAGTACTATTCGAGTTTGCCTGGCAGATTTGGTGTTTTTGAATGTCTCAGGAGAATCTACACCCAAGGAACTATGGAATAAGTTGGGGAATTTGTATCAATCAAAGTCCCTGGTAAACAAGTTGTTTCTTTGAAAGAAGTTGTATCATCTTAGGATGGAAGATGGAGATTCTGTGACAGAACATCTAAATGCCTTTAATACTCTGGTAAGTCAACTTGGCCCTGTTAATATTACGATTGTAGAAGAAGATAAGTGTGTTAGAAAAACAGGACCACGGAGCAATAAAATAAAACAAATGCAGAAACAAAACACAGAAGACACACAATACAAGAGAGACACATATTTACGTGGTTCACCCGGTGTGGGCTGCGTCCACCAGAGAAATTGCCAGGTCCTTCCTTTATTATTATCCAGCAAATGAAGGGATACAACCTACAACAAAACCCGCTGTAACTTCCTCTTCGTTCTCTCACAGTCTCCTCTCTCAGAATACAATATTCACTGTCATCCATAGCCGCAATACATTTCCCTCATAAAAGAGGGTTGCCTTCTAGGGAAAAACAAATCCTAACATAATCTCTACTATTAGATCTGCGACCTTATAATGACCAGTCCAGATTTACAATGAAATTACAATATACTTTTACACGCCAATTTTTGCTTCGGGGGCTTCGCCCCCGAACCCCCGCTGGGGGCCCACTTGCCCCCAGACCCCCTAGCTGAGGGGATAGCCCCCCCAGACCCCGAAGAGGGGGTACCCCCCCCC